>PVKM010047101.1:0-11537 GCA_004027735.1 Carollia perspicillata
ATACCTCGAAAGTATAAATGCACCTTAGGAAGGGCTTAGAGAAATTCATGGATAATTAGAAACATTGCCTTAAGCTGCAGTATGCTTTACAAAGTTCTGTCAACGTGACCCTCCCTAAGCTCTGTGATGTAATCAGAGCAGGAGTTATGGAAAATGACAGAAGATGCACTGCACTCCAAGGGCTTCTGGACTTGAACGGACTTACTACACGATGCCACGCTGGCCGGTCACTGACAGCCAGAGCAAGAAGGCAGATTTTCAGGCTGCCTTATCCAGTTTCAGCTTTCTCTACTGCCACAGGCCTTTGAGGGAAGAACCAGTAAGTGGAAGTTAGGAATTTATCGAGCTCTAAACCTAGACCTTTTATAGCCTGACCCATCCTCTGCCATGAAATTGAAAAGGGGGAAGAGTTAAAAATTCCGATTTGGGGGCTATGGGACAGACCAGACCTACTGGAACTCAATTTTTGAGAACTGAATTATGTTAGGATAAGAAACAGCATGGCAATATTGTGGCAACTATTTTGATGACATTAGTCTATAATACTAGTAGGAAGACAGTGAGTATGCTGTCATGCAGCAGTTGCATGTTTTCCTTCTTTGTTTTTTTCTTTTTCCCAAAAGTACAGGGAGTAGAAGATGAATAGAGACAGAGCAGTCAAACCTCATTCTAAACTGAAAACAAAACAAAACAAAACCAGCAAAAAAAAAAAAAAACACACCTGATAGAAATGGGAGGAAGTGGACATTTATTAACTTTTTGACATTGATCTTGTAATCAGTCATATTAAGCCATGACATTTCATAGCATCCTTACAGTGTCCGGGACCAGCAAAATTCAGGGCCACAAACATTTGCCTTTGTCAGGCCTGCATTCCCTTTGCTGATATAATCTCACCTTGCTTTCCTGAAACTCACTGCCTTAACCGAGTTCTGTCTTTAAACTACTGAAGGCCGCCTGTCCTTCCTCAAACTCCTAATGAAATCACCATTTCTTAAGAACTATTGATCTTTGTAAGGTGCTGACCTCATTATCTGCTTAAAGCAATTTACACCCAGGTGTGCCAGAGACTAAACAGAGCTCTCTCAGAGATGATTTGCAATTTAAAAGAGGTGTTCTTTAAAATATTGGGCCAACTGAGGAGTCCTTCTGAGTTGTAAAGCATTTCTTAGCTCTTACATCCTTAACTACCATCCCAAATGAGGGCATATTCCTTCTTGTAGATATCTTTCCTTAGGCAAACCCACTACATGGTTTTCTTTACAGATATGCCAGGCTTTTACCTTTAGAAATGACTGCTCACCACAGGCAGTCAGAATGAGCATGGAGCCTTGTCTGTATCAGCGAGCGTGGGTTAGCACCCTGAATTGAATACCTGCAGAAATATGAGTATGTATACTGATGAATACAGAGATGCATGCGTTCAGGCATACACACGGAATGGGGCAAAAGTCGGTTTACAGTTGTGAGTACCCAAAATAGAGTTTATTCTCTTGGTATTTATTAATTTATTGCTTTATTTCCCATAATAACAACAGTAAATCTGCTTTTTGTCCAACCCTGTTACGTATCTGTTCTCCAAGGATAAGGATCTCCAGAATACCAAAAACCCATCTTTGCCTGCTTCTTCTTCATCCCAGTCAAAAGATGCTGGGAGCCTACTGTGTGGCCTGGTGTCTCCCTTACTTGCCTTAAATAATTGCAAAGTTTACTAGTTTTATCTTTTTTAAAGGTATGGTGTTTATAACACCATCAAGTAAAAGGAAGGATGGGACATCAGAGCATTGCTCATTTGCTGCTGAAGCAAGAGTCATACACCAAGCAGAGAAGGCAGGGACTCTGGCCAACACAGCGGGTGGCCTTTTATCATAAAGACATCTGCTCAGCAGGGAAACGAAATAAGTCAGCAGGCTCTCAGGGTCTGATGTAAAAGTGGCCTCACGTAGTCCAGTGATCTACAAGCTACCCAGCACCAAAGCCCAAACCTTTGTTCATTTGCTCAACAAATATGTCTGAGTGTCTCCAAGGTGCTAGGCATGCTCGTTGGCCCTGAGAAATACCATGACAAACAAGACAGACTTGGGGACGGTCCCTCGAAGTTTCATGTATCCCTTGCCTTATGTGTATTTGTTTGCACTGCCTTATGCATGAAGGCAAGTGTCTCATTCTAGTAATCATTTAATTACATCCGCAAACCTCACAGTGCATCTTAAAGATGCAACAAATCAATCTATTCTCTGCAAAATGAGTGGCTAAAAACAATCACACACACCAAAGAAAGTGTTTTTCAAAATGAACAGATAGAGGATTATTCCCAGACAGATATTTTAAATTGTGGAATTACTTTCTTAGGACTTTGGCCTTTTTTTATTTTTATGTTTTAGAAATAGCCTAAAAAATACAGTTAGGTTTAAGTGAATTACCTAATTCTTGAGAGTTTTTAAAATCACATGAGGCTGTCATTTCTAAATCAGACTAACTAGTTCTTCGAAAGACTCCCACAGCCCTTCCTTTTTCGGTACATGGAGCGAGGTTTATGACCTGAGAATACCTGTAAAACTGGGCTGAGTCTAAATAAGTCTTTTCGGAAGACTTTACCCAGATAAGTCTGAAAATATACTTTATTCAAAAGCACACATTTCACAATTTCTTCCAAAGGTTCTCGGCACTCACAAATCCTGACTGGATATTTCTTCACACACTTTGTGAAGGTCTTAAACGAGCTCCACCAGACTCACAAAAAAGCCGTTCCTTAATTGTTTCCTCACCTCAGAAAAAATGAAGAGGCTGCTTTTCCTCGTAGTTTGCTCTGAGGAGCAAATCAACAAACATAACATTCCATTCTTTCATATTTCAGAAGAATGATGCAAATATAATCTAATATTTTTCTGCTTTGTTGTCTTCTTTATACTCTATTAAGTATGAAGAAGCATTAAGTATTAAGTATACTATATTTAATAGAGTATAAAGAAGATTCCTATTTTCATAAGGATCAAGACTCTTAATATTCTTTGCATACTAGGCACAAATAAGGATAGATGTGTTAAAAGAAATAAATTGTATATAAACACTCTGTAATATTCTCATATTCCTCTTCGTGGAAAATGAATTATCGTCTTGTTCTTTAAAATAAAATGTCCAAATGCTATATATGTAGGGTGATGGGTGGTGGTTCTGAGTCTATCACCCTCTGAGTACAGACCCCTCCCAAAATAGTAATTCCAGTGTTCACAAAGGGGGCTGGGCAATTGGAAACAGGGGAGTGGGAGAGGGGGTGAGTCTATGCAGAGGTAGGGCCAATGGTAGCATCATCAAAAGTTTTTTAAAAAAAGAATAGTAAGACTTCTCAAAAGCTTTTCCCTATTGGCAAATGCTGCTGCTGATCATTCCGATTTATTAAGTTTTCCTAATATAATAATAAATAGCCACCATTTCCCTCCCCGAACAATCTAGAGTAGTGGTTCCCATCTTGTTCAGCTGCTTCCACAGTAAGACCAATTCTCCGTATAGCAACTGAGAACAGGACCACACGCGTGCACAGAGACACCACTGAAACATGGTTTGCACAAGATAATATTTACTCTTACGATATGGGTGATGGGTACTTGGAATTTTTCGGCTTTATCTCGTATCATTCTAGTCGTAGTAGAGGCTCACACACTGAATCAGGCCCCAGTATTGTGCTGCAACCCAAGTTTGCAGAATGCTGCCTCGGAATATTCTTTGTGAAGGTGTTCCCAACAATGCCTCGATGCGGTTGCATATTGGGCTATCCCCAAATTCTGGACTTTTTTGACTCTTAACTTGTTTTTGAGTTGATATGATTTGTTACAGGATTCACAGTTGAAGTACATCTAAGGAAGTTTACTACTTAGGATGAAGAAACACGACATTTACAAGAAGCAGAAAGTGGGGAGATTTCTTTTCACCAACTTCTTACACTTGTCCTTGTGCTCAAAATAAAAATAGGCTGAGGAAAATTAGGTTTTACTCAGGAACTATACTATAGTCTTGATGGTATTTCTGAAATTTTCCTTCTTTTACAAAATTAAATCAACAGCTAATAGAATAAAAAGCCTGAAATGTGTACAGTAGAGGTACATGGGCTAGAGTGCATTTCCTATCACTCTTCTTTAATATTGTTCTCATACATATTTAGTTTGGTTAAAGGACTTTTATATTGACAATAATCCACAAAAAAATATCTCCAGAATCTGACATTCTTGGTTAGTATTTCAAAACTTGGGGAAAACTTTAATCGGGCAGATAATGTGGTAAATGTATTATAAAATTGTCAGATGTTACATATGAAACACTTATTCGATGGCACATAAACCTATACAACGTAACAGAGACACAAATGTATAATATAGAGGGAGTAGCCAGAGGATTCCCTGACTTACCCAGAAAATCACTCATGCAACCGAAATTTGGCCAATTGCTCTTTCAACACATAATATAACATGCTGAATTCTCAGAAGCTGCTGGAATTTATGTTATTTGACATCCAATAGAATAGCCTTCAGATAAATGTACTCCACAAAAACAAGAAGCCACACATATTCCTTCTGAATGTGACCACAGTGACTGCAGTAAATCTAACTGAAAGGTTCTAAATTCTCTCAAGGATTTCAACCAAAAAATACCTTGAAAATTCTACAGATACTCTGGCCAGTATTTCAAAACTAAGGAACAAAGCAATGCATTGGCAGTGCCTGTATTAAATACCAAACTAATCTCTGAAATTTGATTTACAGGCAATATTTTTAACACATATTGATTGCTCGAGGTCCTGGCATACACAAGTGCGGGGACACACACAAACACACACACACAGTGGTATGTAGAAACACTCACATAGACTGACCAAGAGACACTATCCTTTCTAAAAGAACTATCTCACTGGCTTGGAAAAAGGTGGTGATTACATAACACTTTAAAAATATTGATCACTGTAGGATTTTATTGAAAATCAGTACTTAATGTATTATAGACAAAGACTTAATTGACTTAATTTTCCTTGGTTCACACAAAGCCAGAGTCTTTTGGGTTTAAAAAAAAAAACAAAAAAACTTTACAATTAAGTTCTGCTAACCACTTCTTTGAGACTGGAATTCCTGGTGACTTAAACATCCATTATTAGCACATTTCTTTATTAATACTGCTTCTTTTGTGTTTATTCATTGTAATATTACTTTCCTTAAATTAAAAAAAAAGCTTGAAAATCAAATGAACATCAAGTGGAACAAGCAGTGATTGGCTGACACCCCACGGCCAAGGGCAGGCTCCAGCAGGTTTCGGAGTAGCCAGGTCATCAGAGTATGGTGCATAATGGAGCATCATATTAGAGTGGAATTCAGCCAAACACAGTAATGTGTGGATGTGGACGCATCTGAAAAAAGGAAAATAAAGATTTATACACGTAAAAATAGTGCAATAAAGAAATTTTTCCCAGTGTCTTATGCCCAATCAGAATGCTGCGTTACAGATTTTGAAGCAGAGAATTTTTATTGACAAATTATGTATTTGTAAATAATAAATATTCTCGGGGGAAAAAGTTAACTTGTCAGATGAACCATACTTAGAATCTTTAACAGCTTGTTTGTTTGTTTATACCCAGCATTGGAGTTCAATACAAACATCACTCAATTCCTGAAAATAAAGCTTTATTCTGCCTTTAAAACACTAATTCACCAGAAGTGATAATTAAGATTAGTTTTAGTGGTTTCAGCTCAATTCTTCTTGTAATGTGATTTCCCCCACAACACGAATGCTAAAATAAAGCACTGTATGATGTTCTGAAACAGAGTTTCTGCTGGGGGGAAAATTCTAAGGGCTTTTAAAATAAATAGGAAAGATGAGCAAAGGCGACTTAAGATACCTATATAAACAGATCTTACTATTTCTATACAGTCATCATAAATGAATGGGTGGGGAGCCTTGCTACAGTCTAGCAATTGGTTACACATAGCTTAAACATAATGCTCTAAACAATCATCACACTAAATCTCGTCCATAATCTCCATCGTTGCCCTCTCCCAGTGAGGGTTGGGGGGTCATACCGTTAAAATATCTAATAGCATTGGTGGCTCTGCAAAGGTTTTGTCACATTATATTAGTTTTAAAAACAGTTCAGATTTCACTCCACAATTTAAAAAAGTAAGCATTTCTATTTATTAATACATAAATTTAGACTCTATATATTAAATGTGTTTGCTGTGTAACAAGGAAGTGATCTAATTGAAAAGTAATAACAAAATATCACATTCTTCTAAAAATTGGCTAGAAGACAAATTCAGAGGGAAAAATAGCTCACAATTGTACGGGGTGGGGAAAAAGTAGGTTTACAGTTGTCCATATGGGAAAATAAAATAATCAATAGTAGCAAACACTGTTTTGTGTACTCACAATGTATACCTACTTTTGTCCCACTCTCACTTTAAGGATGCTACAAAGGCAAAGTGCATGTGCAAAATTTGTAAAATACAAAGGAGTACAGAAGCAAAAGGAATCATCAATATTGATGGAAAAGGACAAAGATTATCCCAATTAGAACACTTGGAAAGTTTCATAGTATTGTATAGAGAGCTTGTATTAATTTCCATTTAAAAGATTTTTTATTGAGGATATATTAAATACTAGCTAGGTGCTTACATCTATCGTCACTATGCTACTAAAATTAAAAATTCTGTCAGTTGCCCTGGCCGGTATGGCTCAGTTGGCTGGGAATCAAATCATACTGCACAGCGAAAGGTCTCTGGTTAGACTCTGGTCAGGGCTGATGCCTAGGTTGAGGGTTCAGGCCCCAGTAGGGGTGCATGCAAGAGACAACCAATCAATGTTTCTCCCTCACATTGATATTTCTTTCTCTCTTTCTCCCTCCCTTCCCCTCTCCCTGGAATCAATAATAGAAAGAAATATTTAATTCTGCCAATTAACTCGTTGAATATATGTTCTAAAGCACAATGCTACTTTATGTTAGCAATCGCCATTTTTCCTAAAGGTAAAAGAAATACTATTAAAAAAAAACTCTATAAAATCTGAATTACAATTTGCCAGATAATTTTACAGATTAAAATCTAGAACCTAGAGCAGAATTATATTCTATTTTACATCTACAGCCCTGGCCAGTGTGGCTCAGTGAGCTAGAGCATTGCCCCGCAAGAGAAGAGTTCGGGATTCTATTCAGGATCAGGGCACATACCTAGGTTGAAGGCTTGAACCTCAGTCTGCAGTTGGGGTGCATAAGATTGACACCCCCTAGTCCCACAGTGTGCAGGAGACAAAAACCAATAGCTCTTTCCCTCTCACATTGATGGTTCTCTCTGTCTCCCTTCCTCTCTCTCTAAAAGCTTTGAAAAAATGTCCTCAGGTGAGGACAAAAAAAATGAATAAAAAAGTCAGCCTACATAGCCAACATGCATAGTTATACATACATAAATAAACCTCAACAGGTTTCCGTCACTATTGAAATATACAGAGAAGGTTACAAAAATTTTTTCTCTTTCTTTCTTTTTTCTTTTTACCAAGAGGTGATAAATATGAAAATAAAAAAAGAACACTGGACTCCACACTCCATGACTTGGACTCTTGTCCACATTATATACCTGATTATTTTGTGATTATACAAATTACTTTTTCATACTAATCCTGTCCTCTCTTCTGTAAAATCCAGGGGCAGTTTTAGCTGCTGTCTTTTAATTTTGAAATGTGATGACTAATGATTTTAGAAACAGACATTATGTAGCTGATTATGATATACTTTATTCTGAGTTTGTATATGTTTACAATTCAAATATTTTCCACAAATAAAAGAAAGTATGGATACCACAAGTAAATAAAAGTTGAACTGCACCATGATTGGTTTATATGAATACATCTGTATGTGTTTCTGGGGGTGGAAATGGAGAGAGATATTTTGATATATAACATGTGCACACTTTTCCATATATGAAATGTGCAATTACTCAAAGACAGAAAGATGACAAGAATAAATGACTTGCCTATATTTACCTACGTGATGATTTACTTAAAAAATTTTAAATCCACTTGGTAGTTTTATATCTAAGTCATTAACTGACTTAACACTAGCTTGGACAAAGGTTCAAATAGTTATACTTGAACTTTCCAAAAATTTGCATGTTCACTGTACATCAAATCAGTGGACAACCCTGTCCTTGTTTTATCCAGAGCTCCTGGTAACACTGCCTTAGTAGATACCTCCTGACTAAAGACAGTCTCACCTTCATCATTACTAGTTTCTCGTCTACAACATCAAGCCAAAGGCAACAGAAATCCCACCAGATCTAGGTGGATTGCGCCTCTTGAAAAGTGTCCTTGCTTACTCACAGACAGGGGAACCACACTGTAGAAATCCTGCCTACAGAACTGAAACTGGAAGCTGCGCATGGCAGCACTGTGCAGATGCATTTCCACTCTAACACATATGGTGTCATATGCACACACAAATCGATGTGCAGTGTTCTCGGTGCTCAGAACTCTGCTAGATGACGGCAAGTCATGTCATCCATTGGCTTCCGAAATTGAACTAATTAAAAAATAAAATAACTTCTGCCATAAGCTTTCCTAATATGCGGTGAATATTGAGCATAATCTGATCAATTAAATGAAACATTATTCAGATGGCATTCAGCAGCTCCTTACACAAGGAAAACTGTCACTGGAGTCAATACAAATTCTTTCTGAGTATCCCAGAATCAGCTACAAATGGATTTTTAAATGAATGTTTATTCAAGCTGTATCCTCTACACTCTTGCCAAAAATAAAGTACCTAACATTCCATTTACTAAATACAATAAAATTTTTACTTGCCAGTGCGTTATTCAAATAACAGCATGGCCAGGATGAGCTCAATAAAACTGGAACATAATAAGTGAAGTGGTAACTATACTTTTATATATGTCAGCTCATGTTTTGGAATTATGTTAACTCTTTAAGAAAATTGAAAAAATACTTAGCACACTAAAAGACTAGAGAGTTTAAAATAAATAGAAAATAAAATGCTAAAAAAAAAGAAAATGCTTCTACCTTTATTTTATAACTTAAAAACACAGATGTACTTACAAAACTGTAATAACCACAAAGACCAGGTTTATCAAGCAAAAGGAAGAATGAAATGGAATGGGATATCCTGAATCTCAGTAACACTGTCAGTGATGCAAATTTTCTCCGCTGGACATATCATTATAATTATGGATCAAGGGCTTCAACTGCGGAGGTCTAAACTTGGAAAATCTGAGGTTACATCAGTGTTCCTAATGTGCGAATTTTGAAAGTAATTCCAGCAATTCTGCAACACACATCTCCTAGCTTCTGCCCATGAGTAAGTACAGAAGCTTCATTTGAATGACTCTAGTGCTGTGAAAACAAACCTGATACGGAGGGAGGGTGGCTTTATTTACAGACTTTTATTTCAACAAAGCTGTCTATTATGACGCAGTCAGTTAAGAAGACTCAGGAGCACTACTTCCAAAGGTTTCACTGTCGTGAAGATAAGAGCACTGTGGCAGACATCACTTCCACAACATCAAGTAAGGAACTGTGATAAAGCAATTTAGGAAAACTATAAATAAAATGAAGGCTTTATGTTAGATAAAGTCTCAGATTTTTAATCTCTGCCTTAAGGAATTAAAAGGTGGCAACCCTCAAATTTTTCCTTAAATGAACTCAGTATCAAAGGGGGGAAATTACAACAAACCCTTGTATTTGTTTATAAATTTTCTTTTATGTCAGGTCGCATCAAAGAAAATCCACTTTGGCACTGTGCAAAAACTAAAGGCAATATCTTTTAAAAATAAAAAGAGAAAA
Organism: Carollia perspicillata; assembly: GCA_004027735.1. Lineage (NCBI taxonomy): Eukaryota > Metazoa > Chordata > Mammalia > Chiroptera > Phyllostomidae > Carollia > Carollia perspicillata. The sequence goes on from PVKM010047101.1 coordinate 9,829, forward strand.
TCATCTATTTATGGTACAAACAAAAATCAGCACAAAAAGGATTCTTTTTATTATGTCAGATGTCTAAACAGAATATAACTTTGTAAATGGATCCCTGTCCCCTGACGGCAGTATCGAGATGAAGCGTATCAATTACTAGTACTAATTACGTTAAGGGGGATATATTCCATTTACTTTTATTACATTTTAGGTTAGCTATTTATTGTGGCTAAAACTTTATACATCTGTTGAATACCTAAGGACATACAAGTTTTCCAGAGTCACTTTTGACAAACTACATGATTTATTCCAATGGTTTTGTAGGATATCCTGCTCAGCTAAGAGACTAACCCCACACATTAGTTTATTTATAAGCATATCACTTTGCCTTTTAAACAAGATGCCACAACAGTCTTAGTATTGGCTGTTTTAAATATTCAAGAATATAGGTCTAACCCTATTTGATGAGCCAAACAAAGCTTAAGTAACAGCACAGACCCTAGTACGTGGTTACATTAAAGAAATACATCTATAAATCTGCCATGGATACCTCCACTCAAAAGTTTAAGATTCTACCATTTAGAATGCAAATGTCATTCAACAACAAGACAAACAGCCCTATGAGGCTAACATCTGGGAAGTAATATTCAGCAGAAAGATCCCTTCACCGGACTTTTGCATTAAAATTACCATTTCCTAGGGAAATTTTAACAGATCTCGATTTATTCTGGGGTGTTTGGAAATAATCTTGCAAAAGTGCTATTATTTTAACTGAAATTGGCCTTGTTTAGAAAACTGATAAAAGCACAAAAAAACAAAACAAAAATCTGTTTCTAACTCCAGGTAAAGCGATGACACGACAGGTGTAAACTTTCCAGTTGACTAATTTCACTTTAAAAGAAACAAATAATTCAGCCTCACGTGCATAGCAAAAGACATATTTTCAAACTTTTAATGCATTATAGTTAATTCTGGGTTTTCTTGCATTGCTTTGAATATTGGATATAAAACCATATTCAGTATGATTCTTCTTATCCAAATATTTTCTGCACATAGTAAAGTACTATATGTAGAATACAGAAAATATTTCTTTAGGAAACTAATGTTTAAAAGTATGAAAGCAATAAGAAACTATCCCTTTCCTATAATATCTTCAATATGCCCATCAATATGCATCTTTAATGAGGTTATAAAATAACTTTTTCCTTTGCCTTAATTCTTCTCGGATCACACATTCCACATGCGAAGCACATCTAATAGAAAAGCTATTATTCGATACAATCTGACAGTTATAAATGTGTTTCTCGAGATGAGTCCTGAAATTAAGAAATATGTGATTTATTAGAAGATGTATTAGTAGCATTGCTATAGCATTAGACTCAACAGTTTGCAGAAGGTTTTATTTGCTCTGTGTCAAACTTTGGTGGGTGTAAAAAGTAAAGTTTGTGAGCATTACATATACCACGCAATACATTTTACATGTATTTTTGAAAGGTGTTTTTTTTTTTACTGTTTCCACATTTCACTGAGAAACAACTGTAGCAGATCTTCCACATAACCTTCATCGTCTTGGTACATACAGCACAGTGCATACCAAAATATTCTTGCACACAGTGCGTCCATCAAACACGAACACTTTTGTTGCTTGGATCAATAAGTGGTTCAGACAGTGCACTTTTCCTTGTAAACTTTTAATACAAGACATGAAGAATGCAAATGCTGATTCGACA
>PVKM010047102.1:0-11536 GCA_004027735.1 Carollia perspicillata
GAGATGTCATAAGGAGCACAGACTTAGGATAAATTTAAACAGGGATAAGTACTTGATCAAGAAGAACATTCAATTTATAAATAAAAATGAGAGTAGGCTTATATTAAACACCACTTATGAGCTCATATTGGCGTGAGGTGTTTTTTTAATCTGTAGAGCGACCAAATTCCTCAAATTCTTGGTCGCTGTCTCCAGAAGTCCATATGTATTAGAAGAAGAAACGTGTCATGAGGTGGTAACTGTCTGCCCTGTGCTTCCTTCCCACTGGGAAAGGAGAGCGCAGTGAGAGCTCCGGTCAGGGCAGTCTCACTGGTTGGGGTGGGGGGCGGCGGGGGCCTTGGGTGGGTCATCATCACTCTCTCAAACAGCCTCGTGGGAAGGGGAGGGGCTGAGAAGGAAGACCAACAAAGGGCCAGCAAACCCGGTAAGACAGACCTCACTCACTGCAAGCCTCGCCCGGAGCAGTCACAGTAGAGCAATGGGACCGAAGGCAGGTTTCAGCATCTGGGAAGAGAATGGGTCGGTGACAACTGAAGGCACAGGAAAGGGAAGCGGAGAAAAATAAAAAGGGATGATCACCAGGAAGAGGGACAGGTCCAAAAAAGGAGTTGGGGGGGGCTGTTTTGTTTTAAGAGAAGAGAAACCTGACCACTGCGTAAGAGAAAAAAACACCAGGGGACAGGGCAAAATTAGAGATGATGGAGAAGGCGACGCTCACGAACTGCAACCAGTGAAAACAGCTTTGGCTGGGAACGCGTCCCCAGAATAGGAAGGTGGCTGAGAACACAACTCTAGGGTCAGTCCTGAGACCACCTCCCTTCCCCATTGGTCCCTTGACAAGGGTGGGAAGGCTGCCTCTGCCAGGTCATGTTGGCATTTTCCTAAAGTTGGCCAGGTTTGTTTAGAAACACTTTTCAGCTGGCCACAGGGGTGGGAGCAGTAAGAGTTGCCTTTCTAATCATCTCAGCCTGGTCCAGTTCTGACGAGGTGTCAAACTCATTAACACATGGAGAAGCCTGTTAGCTTTGGCTTTGAAGATTTTATAGATAGTAAAACACTGTTCTTAGCCTTCAGGCTCATCTGTCAGCAATGTCCACCCTTTTCAATTCTCTCTAGGGTACAATGGGTGTAGAGTCTGGCTGGGAACTAACACATCATCACTTTAACCCCGTTCTATTGGCTGAAATGAGTCACATATGTGGTCAAACCCCAAAATCAAGGGAAATATTCTCCTCCCCTTTCGTGAGAAGAACTGCGAGGTCCAAGACAGAGGATGTACATGCGGGGAAGAGAGAAATATTGGGTACATTGGTACAATCCCCCACACTAAAGAAAATGTGTCTTACAAAGCTAATCAGTCAACAGTGTGAGGAGTGGGTAGAAGGAAGGTAAAAAGCACAGGTGGAGAAACTGGTCTGGATTATGGTTTTAATTTATGTAGGAGATGACCAGAGCGTGAGCTAAAAGCATTGACCGTGGCAATGGAGGGGGAAACACACGGAGGATGTCTCAGGGGCTGCTCCACTGGGAGGGCTCTGATTCGGAGAAAAAACTAGATGAAACCCCATCCAAGGCCACTGCTCAGTGATATTGATTGAGCCATGTCAGGCTATCAATTGCTAACATTTCTCCTGCGGGTTATGAGACCTGCTATTTATCTCCTGTCTTCCATCCTAGGCAGGATGATTCTTTGTAGAAAAGAAAAGTCTGAGAGATGAATGGGGGCCTGCGGGCGGCGCAGAGCGAGAAACACGACAGTACAACTGCTGAGGCAGGGGGCAGGGGGTGTCTCCACTCCTCCGCCCCTTCCCTCCACGACAGCTCCGGCGCGCAGGCGTCACCTCTCCGGCAGTGCCTACGGTCTCAGCCACACTTCATGAGGCTGGTGGCGTTCTGCTGTAGTGTTCTTTCACCGTTTTGTGGGTGAGCCTGGTCTCATAAAGTATCTTCAGTTTCTCGGTTCCAGAGATTCCAGCTTCTCTGGTTGAATACACAGTGTAAGTACAGTGAAGGTTTTTTGGCTTGATTGTCTTTTGTTCCAGTGACCCTCCCTCTCTTGTGACGTCAAGTGTTATTTACTAATTTCTCCCACCTATGGGACACCTGCTGGGAATTAGTTTCAGCAGCCAGATTGCAGTGTCTTGGGAAAGAACAGGCTGATGTCATTCTCTCGGGAACAGGCTGCTGTCACTCAAACTGCCTCGGTGCTTCTGAGCCCAGGTGTTTAATTCATTAACAGTTCTTCAATTTTGCGATGAAATGAATAGCTCCACTCCCTGTGACAGTTGGTATACCTTTTTAAAGGTACTGAGATAAATTGGCATCATAGAAGAGATGATGCTTAGGGACAGATTCGTGTCCTCGCCATGTCACTTACTAGCAACGAAATGTGTATTGAATATCATGGGGCCAATTGTCCTGTGTGTGAAACAGGGATACTGAAATCATTTGCACTACCAAGTGGCTATTAGGATCAAATAAGATTTAAAAAGATGAAATTTTTATACAAATAGAAATAATGCACTAGTATATTATAAAAGGTTTTTAGGAAAACTACGATCTTTCCCCATATCCCGATGCCCAGTTCCTTGAGCCCCAACCATAATGATTATCACCATGGAGGTCTTTCAGACACGTCTAATCCAATCTAGTTTCATGTCCGTTCACTTGTATTTTTCTTTCTAAAACACGGGGGAAAACATCTCAGCTTATACTTCTTTTAAGAGCAAAACCTTCTGTCATGTGTGACACTCCATTCTCGGCACCACGTTTGAGAAGGACACTGACAAACAAGGGCCAGTTAAGAGGAAAAGGTTCAGGACCACAAACAGATCGACACTTTGAAAGAGAAGGAACCAGCTGGTCTGAAGGTTGTGGGTTATCGTTAAGCTGAAAGAGAAGGAACTAGGAAAAAGAACGCTACCTTGGGGGTGGAGATACAATGACAAATTCTTAGAGGATCGCTATGAGTTTGGAGGATTGGAGTTTTTCTATAGGCCCTGGCCTACCTCAAGTTTCCTAGAAGACTCTATGTGAGGGGTACAACCCCAAGACAGCGAGAGTGAGGGAAAGGGACACGAGCAGAGAAGGAATGCCGTATGACCGGTTAACATACTGCGTGATGCTTCGTAATGAGCCATAAGCAGGCACAGCTGGTCCTTTGTTAGGTGCACTTGCTCAGTCCCACAGCGTGTCCCCAGAGACTACGGCAAAACTGTGCCTTGGAGTAATCTGTGGAAGGAGGTAAGGAGAGGATATCTACCCTCCTGTTGCCTGCTTTCCATTGGTCAAATCTGGCCCCACAGGGAGTTGACTTCCTTGTATTTCCGGGTTGCACCATCTGGACCCTTGGCAGCGAAGGTGGGTTTGGGAAGTCAGATCTCACACCAAATTGATGTCAGACACCAAAGCACAGATCCAGGAAGCTCAAAGAACACCAAATAGATTAATTAAAATAAATTTAAAAAACCACCCAACACCTAGGCTTATCATCTTCAAGCTTTACAAAATCAAAGATAAAGAAAAAATCCTGAAAATAGCCAGAGGGGGGGAAACACCTTCCCTATAGAGGAACGAACATTAAGAATTACATCTGACTTCTCCTCAGAAATCATGCAAGCCGGAAGAGAGTGGAGTGAGATATTTACAATGTTGAGAGAACAAAACCATCGACCTAGAATTCTACACCCTGTGAAATTATCTTTCAAAAGTGAAGGGGAAATACAGACTTTCAGGCAAACAAAAATCAAGAAAATTTGTTGCCAGTAGACCTGCCTTTCAGGGAATATTAAAAGAAGTGCTTTAGAGAGAAGGAAAATGATCTAGGTCAGAAAGAAAGGAAGAGTATCAAGAAAGAAATAAGTAAAAATGAAAGGAAAACCTTTATTTTTCTTAATCTTTGTTGATCTAACAGATAATAATTTGTTCAAAATAATAATAGTAACAATGTATTTGATTATATTGATTATGTATATATTAGGTAGATGAATGAACGGATAGGTAGAAATGCTTACATATGCTTACATGTAAGTGAAATGAATGACAGCAATCACACAAGGGACAAGAGGAAGAAATTAGGATTATTTTGGTATTATAAGAAACTCAAACTACTTGTGAAATGGCATAATGTGATTTGAAAGTAGACTCAGATTAGTAGTAAATGTATATTGCAAACTCAAAGGCAACCACTAAAAAAGTTCTAAAAATCAGCATAACTGATATGCTAAAGAGAAAAAATAAAATCATATAAAACACTCAACTGAAATCCTAAAACAAGCCCATTTGCGTGTACTCTGGAGTCCAGCTATTTAGAACAAACACAGTTGCTCGACATCCTTGCTCTGATATACACGATCATGACCCTCTCTTTATTTCTCTGCTGAACATCCTTCCAAAGGATATTCACAGCCATGGCCCCACCTTATTCTACTAACTCGGTGAAAGAGAACAGGCAACTCAAAAGGAGATGGGAGTCATTCTGATCCCCATTCTACAGATGCACAAACAGAGTTCTAGAAAGAAGTGACTGCTCACCCAGTGAGTAGGCAGGTGGTCCCGACCTCTGGGTTGCTGCCCAGCTCTTGTTACTCAGAGCCCTCACGTTTGAGTCGCCCTGAATGCTGATCCTATGTAGCCCCGTGTCTCTTGTACCACCTACTCTGGCTCCACCCTCTCTTGGGAGGGCATACCCAGCATTTCACAGGTGACACCGATTCATGATCACAAATAGGGTATTGCTTTGAGGATACAGACAAGACCTTAAAGATGGAGCAATTGTGATGATAAAATAACGAGCCCTAAAATGGATAATATTGAGCTCTGAAAGGGATAATAGTATTGATCCGTATCATCAGGCCTATGGGGAGAATTAGCTCACTGGCAATTGTGAAGAACTTTGCCATGGAGGAATACAAATGACAGCACTTTGGGGAGGTCCCTTGTTCTCTATGGGCCGACTCTCCCTGGAGTGATATCAGTGATGAAGACCTTCATCCCTGCATTCCCTGTGCAATTCTGTTTTCATTACCTCAACCAATAAGGTGAAGAAGTGCCCTTCTTTCAGAAAAAAGTGCAGAAAGCTTTGGACTTTTAGGCTCCTGGTGGGAAGCAAAGGCATGGGGGACACGACAGATGCTTTTAAGAACTCTGATTAGACGCAACAGTCTTGTCTGTGGCTACAGAAGCTGTGGTGGAAGAGCAATCGGAGATGGCCAGGAGGGGCTCTGCCAAGGGTGGGCTCAAGAGAGGTCATGTAGGAGGCGCGGAGTGTGTGGTTCTGGTCTGGAGCTCCTGTTTACTGCCCTCGGGAAGACGTCAGCTCTCACTCGCTACCATAGCCAGCCCGCTCTGTGTGCAAAGCTGCTCTGGGCTGTTTTCACAGTGTCATTGTTACAGTAATACTGGTTTCGGAGCAGGTGTTCAGTAAGCGCTAACTGATGGGTGCTCTGGTGTTCGTATGAGCATCCTGTGCCTACTCACAAGGATGCTTCTCCAATTTTGCTGATGCTTTTCACTGAGCCATGCACTCTGTATGCTAGGCCTCGTGAAAAAATATATGAATGGATGAATGAAGTGATTTGCCCAGGGTCACACTGCTCAAAAGTGGCAGAACCAAGATGGCCCCAGAGCTTCCAACACCAACTAGAGCTCCCTCCACTCTGCTGCCCTGTCCTCCCAGTTTTGTGGCAAGCCAGTCACGTGGCTTTGAGGGGACTCTGATAGAAAAACCACGCCCCTGCGTTTCTTCCTCACTCTCACATACTACCACACTCACAACACCTCTGACACCAGCAGTTAGCTGGCTCTGCACACCAAGCAGTTATCTGTGACACCGGCTGCGTGTCTTATAATTCAATTCAATTCAATTCTGGCACTAACAGAAGTTAGTGCACGCCCCACAGGTTAAGGTCTCAGTCTCATAAGACTGTCCCCTACTTCAGACACCAATTGCAAGTATTAGGTCCCCAAGTTACCCACAGCTTCTGTCCAACTTGGGTACAAATCAGATTCCCATAAACCTCCTCCGTAGATTACATCATTTGCTAGAACGGCTTCTATAACTCAGGGAAACACTTGCTTATGTGTCCCTGTTTATGATAAAGGGCACGACAGAGGACACAGAACCACCAGATGAAGAGAGACACATAGCGTGAGGTCTGGAAGGGTCCCTATCCAGGAACTTCTGTCCCCGTGGAGTCGGGGTGTGTTGCCCTCCTGGATATGTCCACCAACCCAGAAGCTCTCTGAACCCCAGACTATTGGGATTTTTACATGGGCTTCATCACATAGGCACGGTCAATTATTAACTCCATTTCCAGCTGCTCCTCTCTGTCCCTTCTCCAAAAACTGGAGAGGGGAGGCTCAATTTCCAAGCTTCGAATCATGGCTTGGGCTTTCCAGTGGCCAGCCCCGACCCCAAAACTGCCCAGGAGCCCACCCAGAGGCCCCTCATTAGAACAGACGTGACATTCTTATGACCAGGACATTGCAAGGGATTTAGGAGCTTGGTGTCAGATGCTTCTATCACTCAGGAAATTACAAAGGTCCGAGGAGCTCTGTGTCAGGAACCAGGGTCAGAGACTAAATGTTAGGACGAAACATTGTTAGGGCTCCTAGGACCCCTCTTTAGAAAGGTTTTAGCTCTGCGTCAAGAACCAGAGGCAGGGACCGAGATAGATATTTCTTACTATTGCGAGGGGACTTACCCACTCACCCCCCCGCCCCCGCTTGCTTTCACTTTCTCTGTGCAAACACCTACCAACAGCGAACCATTCAAGGGAGCCCATTGCACCAGGAACAGCCATTATGGGGCCCAGCCTCCCCGAGCCTCCTTTTGCACAGAAAAATGAAGTTCACTTTGGTATTCTAGTTGCTCGCATTTCCCTCCCATCCCCTCAATGTCGCCCTTCTCAGAGGCATTTTAAGGAAAAGATTTAAAATTACTTGGAAATTGAAGCAAGATTGCATGGTTATTGATTCAAATTTTGGCAGGTCTGACTCAGAGCTGTCTCTCTCATTCCTGTTACCAATTCCGATGGCTGCAGAGGTATTCTAAGGAGCTGGGCTGTAATGAAATGACCTGAGAACCCTCACCCACTCCCCGTGCAGGAGGATTTGATATTTCCATTCGAGCTGAGGCCTCATGACCAAAATGTTCATTGGGATTTCAGTTTGCCCCTCTCTGTTCCAGGATTTTGCTTAAACCGGTATTTTTGGTTCTCTGCTCTTGTATCTTAACAGCAAACAAGAAGCAACCTCTAAATACTCACAGAATGGCAAGAGCTGAGTTTATTTGGCAGAAAAAAAAAACACAGTAACAGTAGCCTTGGAAGCACTCCTATTAAGGATGGAATAGGGAATGTGGCAAAAGAAAATCTACACTTTATCTCATCCTCTGCATAGAAAGAGTCTGGATTGATTGCACCTTGTAAGAAAAAAAGATATTAAGAACAATAAGATAAGAGTAATAAGAGTCTGCTTGTGCATTAAAGGGTTTGAGACATAATCATACAGACCCGAATCTACTTATTTTCTAGGCTTCCTTTAGCAAATTTCTTTGCTTCGTTTCTATGGAAACTGGAAACTGCACATGAGCTAGAGACACTCAATAGTCTTCCCTGGTGGTGTGTCCATTTTAGATTTCTCTGCTTTAAGTGATACCATGTCGTAACCACTAAGAGTTTTTAAAATACTAATCCATACACTGGACCCTCAGAGTCATTGCCAAGAGGGTCCGTGTCGACAGCTACCATTTACTGAGCACTGGCTAAGTTGCAGGACGCATACTAAACAATTACAGACTTGAACTCAGTTTCCCAATAGCCCTCTAGGTTTGATATCTCTGTCAGAGTCCATCCAGGAAAAAGAAAACTGCGCTAGGTCTTACAAATGGAAGAGACCGGATACAGGAAATTAGTTATGCATGCAACCAAATTACTGAGAGGCCACAGGGGACACTGTGGTGCAGCTCCTAGGGTAGCAAAAATAGGAAGCCGATGACGGGAACATTTCTCTCCCACTGATACCTGAGGCCTTCAGGGGAAGCGATGATGCATCTGCTCTTTGCAGGCATGGGACACTGCTGGGCAGCACCCAGTCTTGACCCCAGGAAAGGAGCAACTTGCGGACAACTGCAGCAGGCAGAGCGTAATCCCTCCTAGCTCCCCCCAAAGTTTTTCCAGAATTACTAACCTTTAAAATAGCTTTGCTGTTCAAAGCAATAGAGACTTATTAGTGACCAGGAAGTCTTAGGTCCCACTTTTTCGCCATTGATACGGGACAGAACACATCTGAGGAGCCAAGAAAGGGTACCTGCTGATTTGGCCAGGGCCTTAGCTAAAGGAAAAGGAGAGCGATCCCTGGCCTCTAACTTCCCTGGGTTTCCTCCAGGGCCGAGTGCAGGCTCCGTGGGGCCTGGTATTTATACAATTCTAGGGTCCCTCTTTAAGAAAAGGAATGCAAAGTGATAAATACAAACTTAGGTATAAAAGTGGTTTTTTAGCCCTGGGTTTTATAGCCCAATGGACTGAGCGCCAGCCTATGAACCAAAGGGTCGCCGGTTTGACTCCTAGTCAGGGCACATGCCTGGGTTGCGGGCCAGGCCCGCGGTTGGGTGTGCAATAGGCAACCAATCAGTGTTTCTCTACCTCTCTTTCTCCCTCCCTTCCCCGCTCTCCAAAAATAAATAAATTAAATATTTTAAAATACTTTTTAGAGTGAGGAAACAGTTCACACCAAATCGCAAAATTATAAAAAGCTGACAAATATCAAAACATTACAAAACCTAGAATATAATATTTTTGTAGTTAACTAGCTGACACCTTTATGATACTTTTCCCTACATTTTTCACACTTTTCAATCATCCCTTCATATAATAATAGTTAGGTGTTATTGAGGGGCTAGAAACCTAGAATTCAGCCTTTTCTCTAGCATGGTTAAGAGAGTGTCCTTTGTATTTTTGGCAGTTCAGAAAAGTTTCTTTCAGCTTTACCACTTGAAAATCTGCAGCGCTACGTCAATGTTTAGGATCGTGGCCGAACACAGAAAAACCTCAGAAAGTCGCTTCTGCATCAGAGCTGAGATCTCGGAGCACCGCAGGCCCTCTTGTAGAGAGACCGACCCTAAATCCCCTGTGGAAAGTCAGCACTCGTAGTTCCTTGTCCCTGGGGTCCTTGTTTCTCTGCACTAGTGACTCGGCTAGAGGACTGGGGAGTATCTTGGATGCCACAACTTAACTAGACTATGAATTAACTTAGCAACTCCGAAGTCCACCCACTAAACCCAAGCTAATGAGTCCCCCACTCACCTGCCCCGTAGGTACATCCTAAAGATGCCCATAGCCGCTACAGAGCCACTGAACACAGCGGGATGGGGACGGAAGGGGTGTGGGCATGAAAAGAGACAGCAGTCTGACCTGACTGCAGGTAAAAGATTTCTTTTGCAAAATTTACAAGCTACGCAACCAGGAGACATTGTCAGGGCCTCTTCCAGGTCCTTGAATGGGGGTCATGCAAGTGAGGGGCTCTGAAATTTAAAACTTAAGGTTTCTTCATGATCAATCTGTCTCCAGTTCTTCATCACCATCATCTGTATCACTATTATCATTATCATCACCATGATCATGATCATCATTCCTACATCCTGGGGCCTTTGTGGGGGTTCCAACGAGATGATGCATATAGAGCCCCTGGACCATAACAGGCTGTCATTCTGTTACTTTGACCTTCATCCTCATGACTGTAGTTGATTGATTCTCAAGAAGAGGTGGAGGAAGGCCGGCATGGTCAGGAAGCTTTGTGGAGGAGGCGGGCCTCCCGCAAGGTCTCAGAGGCATGGCTTTGACTCTTAACACCTTCACGTGTCTCTAGTCTTTCCAGCCAGGGACACGCAATAACCAATTTCCAGGGCCTGGAAACCCAGATGGGGCAGAGGATGTTGGACAGCTGCACATATGCCGTACTGTCAGTCTGGTCCAATGGAATGTTCAAGTTATTTTAAAACCGCTTTGATTGTCCTGCTGAAACTCTAAGAGAAACAGAGTTTTTTAAAAAGGAGAATAAGAAAGAACCCCAATGCTCTGTCTGTTCAGGATGGTTTCATTTCAAGAGATGTTGGTAAAATGATCTGATCTACCTGCATCAAATTATCCTACAGAGAAAAGCTTTCTGGGGAGACACATGCACACACACACACACATAGACCAACAGAAGACAGGTTGAAGCTTTTCCCCTTAGGACGGGCTAACAATGCAGTTCTCTTCCTTACATCTTGGGAAACTGACAAAGCTCAGCCCATTGAATTGTACAAGAAGTGGTACCAATGAAGGAAAGCCATGCTTCCGCCTTCCCACAGAAAATCCAGTTGGAGGGACAGAGGGCAGATGCCTGCCCAGGGCAGTCACACTGCCACCCTCCTCCTTCAGTGGCCAGTGCCCTCTACCCTCACCCACAGCAGGCGGAGCACAGCCACAGAGGCAGCTTTGCTGTGGAGGGGGCGCTGCGCACAGTGACGACAAAGGTCCCCAAGGCAACAAGCTCATCTGTCTCCCCTGCCTGAGCTACTCCCTCAGCCAGTCCCTTCAGGAAAGGATGGGAGACTCCTCACACTGTTGATAGACCAGTGGGGAAAGCCCTGATCCAGGCATTAGCACTCCGGGTGACAGTGGGTATCTGATGGCCTGGGTGGACGGCGGGGCTCGGAAAGGAGGGGCTGCCCCGGCACCGGGCCTGAGCCTCCCCACGGCGCTCTGCAAGTCTGCTCTTCCACTGTAGTCATTTGGGCCTCTTCCTCCTGGAGCCCCCACAGCCTCCACTGAGCTCCCACTGTCCCACAATTCCACTGTCCCAATCCCACCCCTCCGCCCACCTATGATACCCACAGAGCCTTTGCAGACCCCACCCATAATGGTCACTCCTTCCTCTGACCTCTCATAGCTCTTCACTTATTTTAAGAAATAAATTACTTGTTGCACTGATTCTTAGTGAGAAATGTCTTTATTCCCACTCTGCTGGTTGCTGTATTTCCACCACATTTATGCTCAATAAATACTTGCTGCATTAATGAACTAATGACAGTTTGGAATTGGAGGAGATGGTCCAGGCATAGCCATGGAGAGGGTATCCGAGGAGGGCCCCAGGAGGATGCTGGGAAGCTCAAGGGTGCCTGAGGTGTTCTAGGGCAGCAGAGGCCTCAAAAGGGAGAAAGAGTGGTGCTATATGCAAATCCTGACACCCCGAAACCCATGAAGTCTAGACAGAGCCCTTTGAATTGCAAGTCACAGAAAATCAACTAAGATTGGCTCAAGCCAGAAGGGAATTATTGGCTTTCACAGGCGGGGAGGACACTGGAGTGGCTCACAGAATGGAAGCAGGGCTCCAGAAACCAAAAACCCTGGAGAGAACCCCACTAAAAACCTAGAAAATGCCTCTCATTTCTCCTCCCGCCCTTCACTCTCCTCCCCTTCCCTCTTCTCCCTTCTCCTCCCCTCCCCTCCCCCTCCCCACTCTACCCTCTCTTCCCAAATCTGAATTCCGGACA
>PVKM010047103.1:0-11516 GCA_004027735.1 Carollia perspicillata
TTATTCCTTACAAATGTCTTATAATTATGAACGTTTACCATTCTCAGTGACTGAGGAGAAAAAGAGAAATGAATCTTTGGGCAGTTGAAAGGACTTGAAGGCTATGCACTGTTGTGTTTTGATTGTCTGTTGTACACGAGTATCTGTCGTTACATGAGTACGCGACAGGCATCACGTGAGTTTCTGTGAAGGAGTAAGTGAACGGTGGGTCAACAGAAAGCCAAACCCCCGGAGAAGCAGCACAGGGAGGAGGGGGAAGCCTGGCTTGCGCGCTGTGGTGCGGCTGGTGAATGCCGGCCGGACGCCATGGAGCTTGCGGAATGTGACCGTTCTGGCGAGTCTCCAGACACAGATGCTGGGCTCTGACGTGTGCTTTTAAGATCTTAGGATAAAGAAACTGCTAGAAGTTACTGAATACTGGAGTCCTACCTCTGACAATACAAGCTGCTTCTCCAGGTGGCATGAATGACAATGTCAGAAACAATAGGGGGATGCAGTTGGAGACAGGAAATGCAGGACTTCAAATCACAGATAACACTTTTATTCAGCATTTTTGTCCCTAGGAACATGTAGTACATGAAAAGAGAAAAAAATATGGGAGGGGAGGTGAACAGCTGGCTATGCAGATGGTGTTGATGAATTGAATTTGGATTTCTGTATTATGGCTTAAGTTTCTGGAATCCTAGGCTCTTGGCTGGGACTTGAATTATATCTCCCAGGGACATGGAAGAATGTGTTTGCATGTAGACTAGCAGTAATGATTAAAGTGCTTTAAATGTAACATAATATTACAGAAAGTGTTTGAAGATTCAAAGCAACAGATCATTCGCGCAGATTGACTAGGACCCCACGGAATACTCTGCCAGCTTTCCTGCTTTTTCCCCACATGCCCCTTCCAGTTCTTAACTCATAATTTGCCCTCACACCTTTCTTTTTACTCGGACCGTTTCTTGGGATTTTTTCCCATGGTTAATGTATTATCTCTCCCAGGGTCACTTCTTCCCTTGCCTTTGCCTCCTCTTCTGGTTCCCAGAGGTGGCATTTCATAACTCTTACAGCACTGGGTATAAAGCTCTTTGCTTACTTGTCTGTATCCATCACTAGAATGTGATTTTCCTAAACTAGGAAATGTTGTATTATATTAATTTGTATTTTCAGAGTCCAGGTGAATGACTGGCCTGTTTCAGGGGCTCCGTAAATGATAAATGCAAAATTAAATAAATGAAGCGGTAAATTTTTAGCTTACTTGGAGGAGAGTGGGCAGAGAATAGCGTGTGCAGGCTATTCAGAAGAACAAACAAGAGGTCACAAGTGGCTCTGGTTACAGATCAAAGAGCTCTCCTAGCAAAACAAATTTAAAAATTATCTATGTCTTAAGCTCTTTTCTAAGAATGTATTAAAACCAGATTTTAATATTAGATGATGTTAGTCAAAACAAATATAGTGTTTAAGAATAATTTTCATTTCGAACTGAATTTTTAAAAATCTTCCACATATATCACTAATGTATTAAAATATTAATTAATACTCTAAACACATAGAAGATTTATAAAATTCAGGTCCTTAATAACTCTCGGTAAAGAGACCACTTGAAGTTTTTTTTAAGTCTACAGCAGGTACAGATTCTGAAATCACTGGATTTGCTAGTTGAATTTGTCATGGTTTTCAAAGGATTTTTTTACTCTCCAATATTTATAGTGTTGCATTACCCTGTAACCCTTGATAGAGATATTTAACTGGGAAAATGTCTTTCAAGATGAGGGTTCTTAAAGTGAATGACAAATGGAAAACCAGAAAGTGGGTTCATTCTTAGCAAAACACTCTTTAAGTAGTGAGATATGGGATGAGAGAGAAACAGAGAGACCAAGAAAAAGAGGGAATTCGAGTTTATTAAGAATATATTTTATTTTAATGATCAAACTAAACATATTCTCAGAACCACATGACCTAGGACACTGCCCCCCAAAAAACTTTCATTCTGAAAGAAAACATACAGTTTCTGTTAAATAATGAGTTATTGAACATAGGGACAATCTTATTTCAACACTTTTTCCCCATAGTCTGTACCCCAAAATAACACTTCATCTATCTATCTATCTATCTATCTATCTATCTATCTATCTATCTATCTATCTATCTATTTATCTATGTATCTATATACACACACAGTTTTTAATACAAGTTAAAGAAAAATTAGTTGGAAGATACTCCAGGGATATGATGATGGCAACCAACAGTGCTGATCACCGTTATAGCCCTTCCCCATGAACAAGTCAAGAAAATAGACATTTCTTCTTAGCATTGAATAATATTTCATTATCCAGCTTATCACAGTTGATTTATATACTCACCTACTGAAGTACATTTTGGCTGCTTCCAAGTTTGGGAAATTATAAACAAGACTATCATAAACATCCATGTGTAGGTTTTTGTGTAGCACAGTTTTCAATTTCTTTAGATAAATACCAAGGAGCACAATTGTTGAATCGTATAGTAAAGGTGTGTTTAGTTTAGTAAGGAACCACCAAGCTGTCTTGCAAAATGGTTGTGCCATTTGCATTGTCACCAGCAATGAGTGACTGTTCCTGTTGTTCCACATTTGGTGGTGTCAGTTCTGTATTTTGGATTCTAATGGATGTGCAGTAGAATCTCACTGTTGTTTTAATTTGCATTCCCCTAATGAAATATGATGTTCAGCATCTTTTCAGATGCTTATTTGCCATCCTAACATCTTCTTTGATGAGGTGTCTGCTAGGGTCTTCAGCCATTTTTCAATTGATTTGTTTGTTTTCTTATTGTTGAGTTTTAAGAATTATTTTTTTGAATAAGTCTTTTATCAGATGTGTCTTTTACAAATACGTTCTTCCAGTCTGTGGCTTGTCTCATTGCCTTTCAAAGAGAAGTTTTTTATTTTAATTGAGTCAATTTATCAACTATTACTTTTATAGATCAGGTCTTTGGTGTTGCATCTAAAAAGCCATGGTAATATCAAAGGTCACTTAAGATTTTTTGTCTGTTATCTTCTAGGAATTTAACAATTTTATATTTAGGTCCATGATCTATTTTGACTTGATTTTTGTGAAGGGTGAGATCTTTGTCTAGACTTCTTTTTTTGCATGTGGATTCCAGTGGTGTCAGCACCATGGTGGAAAAGATGATAACAGCTCCATTTTATTGCCTCTGCTCCTTTGTCAAAGATCAGCTGACTATATTTATGCGTCTCTTTCTGGATTCCCTATTCTGTTCCACTGAACTACTAGTCTGTTCTTTGGCCACACCATCTTATTATTGTAGCTTTATAGTAAGTCTAAATTTGGGTAGTGTCAGTCTTCCAACTTTGTTCATTTTTTTCTATATTGTGCTGGCTATTCCTTGGTACAGTTTTTAGAGTATATCTCTGAAGACCTGCATTTGCGGCATTAACATATTTTGCAAACACTCAAGTATTCCTCATGCATCTCTTTGAAAGAAGTGGGTTTATTGTGTACTTAATTATCTCAATCAATCATTTCAACAAGGGAGAAGTTCAGATTTTTTAGACTCAAGGAACTTATATTGTATCAGGAAAGTTATTTATACAAACACGTTGCGATGCCATGAGATGCTTGCAGAAATAATGATAATTCCAAGGTGTGGCATGGGAAAAGGTTGAGTGTGAGCTGTAGTGAGGATGTTAGGGAAGGCTTGAGTGATAATAGAAATGATCACATTGGTTCTTGATGAAAGTTTAAAGATCAGTATATGCCGAGAAAGCTGTATAGAAGAAAATGTGCTTTGTGCTTTGCAGACTATGAGGCAGAAAGGGAAGACAGATGTGATGCAGGCAGGAATGGTGGTCAGGTTCTATGAAGTCTTGTATTGTCATAGAAATGGAGTTATTTCAGTCAGGAGCTATTTAACATTCTTGGGTAAGGAAGGAACATGAGCATACATGTATTACTTTTTACATCAAATATAGATCTCCCATATGCCTTACTGGAAAGGTTATTAATAACTTCTCTGCTGGGGTCCTGACATAC
Organism: Carollia perspicillata; assembly: GCA_004027735.1. NCBI lineage: Eukaryota > Metazoa > Chordata > Mammalia > Chiroptera > Phyllostomidae > Carollia > Carollia perspicillata. Next base: position 4,020 of record PVKM010047103.1, read on the forward strand.
TGAAGTAGGACAAAAAAGATGTCACATAAGCCAGGGCAATAAAGATGGAGAGATTCAACAGGGGGTGCAGTACAGCTTTGCCACAACAGCCTGGCAAGAGCAAAGTTCATGTTTTGTGAAAATGTGGTCCTCTAATGTGGCGTAATTGTCTTCATCTCTTCTCTAAAACACATTGAGACCCTCCCCTCACCCCTTTCCAGCTCCATCAGAGGGAAAACCTAGGGGGAAACTGTGAGTGGGCTCAAATGGAATGGACAATACAAGAGAAACAATTAAGGACTGTGCACACCATCCACTTGAAAATTGTATTGGGCTTATTTTCAGGACACAGAGCCTGCTACTTGAAGGACCACTAATAGAAGTGATTTGCAGATTCATGCCTGTGAATCACATATATCCTAAATGAGTCAGATCCATATTCTCTAGGCCCAGACTGCATCATATCTCTGCTGTTCCTTCTCCAGAATAAGGGTATTTTTCCATTGTTTAGCTTTTTTTAAAAAAGATAGATCATGATAAAGGATGTTATTTTTTCTTTATTCCTGGGAATCTTGGAAGAAATTGTTGACTACTTATGATGGATGGGTTGGGAAAGGGAAGAAGGTTAGAGATCTTCCAAGTTTTTCTATTGAGAAAATCTAGGTTTAAATGTGAATAAAATTGAATGTATAAGTTATGCTGTGGATAAATGTCAGTAAGCTACTTACATTTATTAATTATACCTATTATTTAAGATGATTTAAAAATTCTCACATTTCATGAAATGATTTAATCAAACTCTTCAAATTCATTTTTATATCAATGTCTTTTTATCAATTAAGCTCCCTTCGGAATTATCTAACAGGGTTTTTGAGATCATAATCTTTATTCTATTGATGGTATCTACGTCATAGAACTTTTAGATTCTATACATGTAATGTCATCACAGGGATCTTTCTATTGCTTATTTAAGGGTTTCTCTCAATATGATGCAGAATCAAAATGCACTAAAAAGACAGACATTATGTCCAGAGTTCCCTGACATTGAGTCAAAGCTACTAGCAATTTCTTATATATCTCACTGGAGTTAAACTTTTAATTTTATCTGTTTGTTTGTTTAGAGGAGAAGGGAGGAAGAAAAGGAGAGAGAAACATTAATATGAGAGAGTAACATCGACTGGTTGCCTCTCACATGCACCCCAACAAAGGACTGAACCCGCACCCCAGGCATGTGCCCTGACCGGGGTCGAACCACTGACCCTTTGCCTTGTGGGATATCACCCAACCAACTGTGCCACATCGGTCAGGGCTATCCTATTAATTTTTAGTAATTATTAAATACCTTATTTAGTGCAATTTTGATGTCACACCACCAGGAATAATTATTGTCTTTGATAAACTCAGTTTTCTCTGTTTTTGTAGCCTGACTCTGACGTGTCTAAACCTGTCCTGAATTGGGGTAGAGGAGCCAGGCCTTTATGTGCCCACGTTGACCAGCCCTTGGTCAAGGCTGTCCATGGGAAAGGGTTATCAACTTACTTGAATGAGATGATTTCATTCAGCTGTGAGCGTGATTGCAAGGAGTCTGCCGTCAACACTCCCAGGAGCTGGGAGAAAGATGCTTTAGTCCCGAAGAAGGCATCTGGCAGAGCACAGCCCTGGTAAGCAGAGCTGGATCTTGGGGGATGGACGATGGTTGGGCTTTTAGGGCTTAGCCATGTGTCGACAGTATCTGCTGCTGGCCTCTCCTTTGTTCGAGCCAGCAGGGCCCATTTAGGCCCACGAACTCACTGATGCTTCTTGATCCTATTTGGAGTACAAAATTCCTGTCAAGGGTCTATCCATGGCCCCTGATGTCTAGACATCCTTTTAGCTATTTTTTTCTGTATCTTTACATCTCTTGGGATTTTTCTAGAGAACTCCTAGGTCTCTGCTGTTCATCAAGGGACCCCTTTGTATTCTTCTCCTCTCAACCATGAGGAGGTATGGGGAGTGTTTTTTTTTTCTAATCTGGATAAAAGTCTTTCTTCTTTCACATTTACTCAGTCTATCTCACTCAGCAAAATCCTTATGTCCACCAGTACCATAATGCTTCTAAATTCTTGCAAAGGCTAAGTTTATAGAAGACAAAAATCAGAAACAATTGCAGGTTACTATTCCCTCCCATGAAACACTTTCTTTCTGTTCCTCTACATCAGTGAGTCCAGAATAATTTTGCCTCTAGAACTCAGAAAGCAGACCTAGGAAAATGCTGGAAGATAAAAAGAAACCCTAAAAATTAACATCACAAAACAGTATAATCACTGTATTTGTTCTATGGAGTAATGATGACATGAAAAGAAGGTGACAGTTTCCAGAGGAACCAAGGAGAGAAAATCCACAGAACATTGTAGCTCTTACCATATTGCATTCAAATTCTTTACAGTATGATTTCTCCATTACATCTTGTTTCATTAAAAGTAGGGACTAAATATTTTCATTAATGAATCCCCAGCTTCTCGAAGGTGCACAACACATAATAAAATAGTGTGGCTTCTTCAAATTTTGATAATGTTCTAGTGGTAGCTTATCCTAATCAATTGCCCTGGTTCTGCAAAGCAAAGCAAAGTTCATCCTCTTCTATGCTTCCAGGTACAGTACATACATCTGTACTCCAGCATTTGCAATTTTTCTTTGTAATTGGTTGTCTACATCACCTATCTCCTGCATGAGATCAAGAGCTGTTCAAAGCCAGAGGACATACTATTTATTTTCATCACTAATGTTTATTATTGCACTGATTGTTCTATCTGAGGGTGACGTTCATAGTTATGGTAATGTAGATGACAACTTACCATACTAAATTTTATGATATGTGTCACTGACACTTCAGTTTACAGAGAAATTTAACCAATTTATTAAAAGTAGATAAGTGGGGTGTACATGTTGGAAATGCATTAGTTATGCTAGTTAAATACGGAGATGCAGTTAGACCTTCAGCTCCTGGAACATCTGCCTAATCAATACTATTCATTATCCGCAGATGTCACATAAGCAGAATATATATATTTAAATCTCAAACCATAATAAGGTTTTGTTTCTTTTAAGGACTGTTATGAGTCAGACTGTAGAAGGTACGGGCACCCTTTTCCAGGAATACATACTGCACATTGTCACCAGAGGGCAGCCTTTCAACAAGAATTGTTCTTCAGTCTGTAGGCGTCTCTTAAAATTCCAGACAGTTACCTTAATCCACACAATTAAACTATGACAAAAACAACATGGAACATTTAAGCAGATACTTTTTGTTATGTATGCTGTGTGGTTTTTTTGGTTGTTGTTGTTGTTGCATTACTGATACCTGAACTATTTAAACTCCATAATAAAAACAAGGACTGAATTGCCTCATGTAGAAACATGTGTTTACATAGACTGAGCTTTTTAAACACCAAGAAAGTAGGTCAATGGCTGAGGCGAGTGCATTAAACTTTTATAGTACCAAATGTGACTTCTCCTCTGATGTACTCAAAATTCTAAGCAAGCAAGGGCAAGCTGGAAGCATCCAGAATGATCTATTAGCCAAGGGCAAATGGCTGTCACTGGATTTTATGTTTTTAATTTTTACTTTTGAAGTGTCTGAAAATGCAGTGCTACTGCGCATATTGTTCAAGAGTCAATTGCACGGTGTCTGGTGTTCGACTAGTTTTGGTCTGTAGGATAGTTGCACAGAGTCACCTCTCCCAAGGCCATGCATCCTTTCTTGGGTCTGTGGATGCCTGGCCCCACCTGGCCCCACCTGGCCCCACCTTGCTCCACTTTTGGTTTCTCTACTTACTGAACTAGGCTATTTCCAAGCCAACTGTGGTTTCCACATCCCATCAGAAAATTTTGATTGAGAATTAGGGGAAACTACTGGCAGACAGCAACAAAGGCCAAATCCCTCTGTGTGGTTTAAAGATGGCACCTACCTCTCTGTTATCCACAGCCTGGTCCTGTAGCCCCCACTCTGTCCTCTAACACACACGTTATCTGTGGGCTGTGTTTCCTGCCCCTGGAACCAATGACTATGGAAGAGGGATTGAAAGAGCTCACATTTGAAGTGTGTTTCTGCATTATCTCTGACAGTAATTTGGTAAGTAAGTTCCTGCCCACCCTCCCAAAATCCAGGCTAAGTTCCTGTCTTTGGTAAACCGGTTTAGTAGTGCAGTTATTCTCGCTGCCCGGAAGCCCCAGAGCACAGCCTCTGCCCAGGCATCTGGGTTTCATAGGGGCCCATTTTAACCTTAAATTGAATCTGTTTCATTCTTGCTAGATTCACTGTTTCTAGAAGCCCAATTTCCATCTAAATTTCACAGTATTGACTACACTCAACTTCCTTTTGGGGGCGATATGCTTTTTAATCTTAGACACCACTGCCAATCGATTTACCTTAAATGTAACTGAAATAGTTTAACCTGTATTACTTTCCAGTAGCAAGGACCTTTTTTGCCATATCTGGAAGGGGACAGCCAGTGTCACAGCAGCAGTCCCGCTCCACTCCTTGTGTTGATTCTGTGTCAGAGTCAGGCCTTCCCTTCTGCCCCAGCTTGGTTCTCAGTAAGCAGAACAGCCACACAAAATTCCAAGCCAGCGCTCATGAGTCAGGCCAGTGTCCGGGTTGATCAGAACTGTGCCAGAAACCTGACTTAAATACAGAATTGTAGTGTAAGGGGGCGGGGAGGAATTATTTTTTTATGATGAATATTAAATTGTTCAGCATTCAGCTTTACTCACTGGTTAGTGAGTTTTGAAAGTTTTTTTTTTCTTTTTTAAAACATTGTGAAGAAACATTCTTCCCACTAATTTCCCTCCCTCTCTCTCTCTCTCTCTCTCTCTCTCTCTCTCTCTCTCTTTTTCTCTCTGGTTGCAAGTGGGAATTTTAAGTGGTCATTCTACTTTTATACCAACTAAGCACTTAAAAAAGTTTGGGAATTGCCCTAAGAGTCCAGATGAAACATTTGTTCCTTGAGAGAAAACTAAATTATGTTACTATTTACACCCTTTTAAAATTTATCTAACCACAAATTAAAAAAACATGTTATTAGAAGGAAGTACAACCTCTTTTCAAAATAAGAGATAGAATACACTACAGAGACCAATTGTTGGGTGATGTGACAATATCATAATTTTATACGTTTTTTTTAATTCGGATATGGATGACATTGCATGGGGCAAAAAAAAGTAACCAGTTAAATTCTTCTTAGGTTTTAAAGCCTACTGGGTCAAGACCTAAACATTTTGGAACTGTAGACATAGAGAAGTCATCCTCCCCTCGATTCCCTGAGTTAGACTGTGAGGCGGATGAACGAGACAAGGGGGAGAGGCTTAGATAGCCATTTCTAAGAGAGCTTTGGGATTGGTGGTGGTGGGTGCCTCTCCCTACCTCAGAGTGAGACTGGTATGGAGGAGGTGCTTGGATATGGGTTTGGAGAATTCAAAAACAGTAGTGAAAAGTAAGATCTTAAAGTTTCCTTGTGCCAGCTTCAGAAGGGGCAGGAGAAATATCGGCCAAGTTGTGGAATCTTAGGAGCCTCTCTCTGACCTCATCCTAGACACGGCTTTCAATAAAGAGCTAGGTGCTCAGTCAAACGAGTACACTCTCCTCCATAGGTGGAATGACAAGAAGCTTCACTGTGGTTCTGTGGACCTGAGATGGGAAATCTGTGTTCCACCCACCTGGCAGATCTGAAGAGGCTTTGGCGTGGTGTTTGGGACAAAGAGAACATAGCAGCAATCTCCAATGACAGAAGACCCAACGGGAGCAAGTCTATCTCGATGGTTAACATTTGTGCTACCTCCCACCCACTACAAAATACCCACAATACAGAAAATCCCTCCTTAGTCCCTAGAAACTAGATGCAACTCTGGTAAAAGAATGAACACGAACTGACAATTAAATGTCGCCACCTAGTGGCTGTGTACATGACATACATGCACCACCCATGGCCATCCCTTTGGAAGCAACTTAGAGCAATTCTCAGTTGTTACTAGGAGGAAAGAGCTTTCTCAGTATAAAGAGATCTTCACATTTATAAATCTTTGAAGTGATAGGGAAAGCTACATATCTGTTAAGACAGATGTAAACAGTGAGCAAGACACATTTTTTTATTTCTAAAGATTAATACCACATTCACAGCTAATCTTGGTGTAAGACAGCGTGGAGTTTATTAAACTAGTGAGATTTAAAAGTCTACATTTTGGAGACCCAGTCAGTATGGCAGAGTAGGTAAATGCTGTACCCATCTCTTCTCATGATCCTAACAAAATTACAACTAAATCACCCTGGAGGACCATCTGAAGACTAGCTGAATAGAACTCTTTAAACTAAGAATGTAAGGGAAGCCACATAGTGGAGACTAGAAGGAGCTGCTGAGATGTAAAATGGGATGGCCTCACACCCACCTGTGGAAGTTAAGCATTAGGAGGGCCCAGACCGGTGTGGCTCAGTGGGTTGGACATCGTCCTGCAAAGTGAAAGGTTGCTGGTTTGATTCCCAGTCAGGGCACATGCCTGGGTTGCAGGTTTGGTTGGGACATGAACAAGAGTCAACTGATCAATGTTTCTCTCCCTCCCTTCCCCTTTTTCTAAAAATAAATAAATAAATAGATAGATAAATAATCTTTAAATAAAAGAATTGGCAGGGATCTCGGCTTCGGAGATCCCCTCTGAAGAGCTGGGGTCCCAGCCCTGCCCTGTGTTCCCAGCCTGTACCACTAGTGTCAGGAAATCCGAGTCCCCCAAATGCCTGGTGTGGGATTCAGCAGGGACCCTCTCCGGGTGAGGTAGAGGTGAGGACCCTCTCCGGGTGAGGGCTGCTGGCAGGCCCAGGCATCATTTTCAAGGCCCACAGACGAATGTACTCACACTGACAGGTGCACTTGCCCAGCGCTGGGGCAGCAGCTCCAAAAGAGCCAGGGACACAAGGGAAGGAACCAAATTCTCTTCAGGGCACGGCTATTGGGGCAACTTTCTCTGCCATTTGGTCCCTTTGCTGAGCTCTCCCCCTTCGCAGCCTGCAGGAGCAGGTGGGCACCAGATCTGAGTTTCCATCAAACTTACCCCACCTTGGTGATTCTCGGAGAACCAGCCCCACTCAACTCACAGGCCCAAACTTCGAGCTTCTTTCAGAGACTATTACTTATGCACAGATGGCCTCAGCCCAAGCTGTGGACTTCCCTAAAATCCCTGAAATGCCACACCCCAAATAAGTTGTAGCTGACCTCTGTGTGCACTGTACTTCTTATTAAGTGCCCCCGCCCCCCAGCCCTGTACCTGTGGCAGCCAGCCTTGGTTCACAGCATAGCCTCTCCCAGGTTCCTCCAAGCCCAGCACAGGCAGCTACAAATCACAAATCACTCTGTGGCTCCAGCCAGGTGGCTCCAGGTTGGGCACAGGAAACAGCTGTCCTGATGCAAAAAAACCTAAAGGCATTCATCACTACCAAGCTAGTAGTATAAGAAATAAATGTTAAAGGGACTTCTTAAAGAAGAAGGAGAAGGA
>PVKM010047104.1:0-11419 GCA_004027735.1 Carollia perspicillata
GTCAAGTGCAATCTTCAAAAGCAGATGAGTAAGTTTCAGTGACCGATCGTTTTAGCAAGTTATCTGTTTAAGCACAATGGAACATTTTAGTAAATCACTGTAGAACATTTAAGCTAAAATTCTCTTTAGTGTTACTTCAGGCACTGTCACCTACTAAAATTCGTTTTAATGAAATGTCTTGATTTAAAATGATTATGTTTTAAGTGTTCAGATTTATTCATTCTTTGTTAAAATGTTTCTTATTTTATTAAAATTCAGGCACTTACATCGATACATTCATTATATGACTAACTGAACAAACAACTATGAGATATATATATCCCACGTCTTCAGGATTTTAATGAGTTCTAGCTCCAGGAATGGCGCCTTTGATGTTCAGAGTTTATGCTCTATATATTGCCAAAAAAAGACAACTTTCTGTATGTGTGCAGACAAGTCATATCATATGCATCATAGAGAATAACAAATAATGGGTTGTCTGTGTTACCACACTAGGAACTACAGATGGGATAGTAATGATTCTCTTTACTATTATAATATATGGTTATATAATGGTTTAAAATAAATAATTAGGGAAAACATATCAGTGTAAAATTAAAGTATCTTGACAATTCAAAAGCATATAAGGGAATCTGTTTTGTCACACTTAATAATTATAAAACCAGTAAAATGAGGTTATAGACAGGAATTCTGGTTCTAGCAAGAAAATGGCTAAAATAAAATTATGATTTCAAATACAATGTGTAGAGTTGGTGTGTGTCAGACTTTTAATAGTGCTAATCTCCCAAATATTTGTTTGCAAAAAAAGAAAGGCATAAAGTTTGTAATAGAAACCTAGATTTTTTTCTTTATAATTATAATAGTTAGTGAGGAGCAAGTGAAAAATTTCAGCCCACTATTTTTCTTCTGGTGTTACAAAAAGAAAGCTCAAGTGAAATTTGGAATATCATTCTAATGTACATATCTAAGAATCTATGCCATATTCATAGACATACCAAGTGTTTGAAGTAACAAATTATTTTTATCTTTAAGATTTGAATGAATTCTGTATGAAATTGTCCTTTAAAATGTCAAAAAAATATTCTCCCATTCAGTGGGTTGTCTTTTAATTCTGTTGATGGTTTACTCTGCTGTGTAAAAGCTTTTTAGATTCATGTAGTCTCATTTGTTTAACTTTATTTTTTGTTTCCCCTGCCAGAGGAACCACAGTGAGATCTCATTTCATACCCATCCGAATGGCTATTGTCAATAAATCCAAAAATGACATGTGTCCGCAAGGAAGTGGAGAAAAGGAACCATCGTGAATCTTTTGGTGGGAATGCAGATTGGTGCCGCTATGGCAGAAAGCAGTATGGTGTAACCTCAAAAAATTAAAAATGGAACTATCTTATGACCCACTTCAGTGAATATATTCCAAGAAATCCAAAACACTAATTTGAAAGACTATGGAAACCTCTGTGTTTACAGGAGCACTATTTACAATAGCCAAGATCTGGAAGCAGGCCAAGTTCCCCTTAATAAATGAGTGGATACATGATATCTGGTATATTTGCACAATGGAATACTACTCAGGCATGAAAACGAAAGAAATCTTACCTTTTTTGACACCATGGATGGACCTGGAGAATATTATGCTAAGTGAAATAAGCCAGTCAGAGAAAGACAAGTACCATATGATTTCACTTATATGTGGCATCTAATGAACAAAATAAACTAACAAACAAAATAGAAACAGAGGCATGGATACGTGGAACAGCCTGAGGGCCTTCAGAGGGAAGGGTTTTCGGGGCTAGGTGAAAATGTGGAGGGATTAGCAAAGAAGAAACCTCATGGACAGAGACAACAGCGTGGTGATTACCAGAGACAAAGGGAGGGTGGAGGGAGTAGAAGAGGGTACAGAAGGGATAAAAGGTGATGGAAAGTGACTTGACTTTGGATGGTGAACATGCAGTACAATATAAAGTTTATACATTATAGAATTGTACACCAGAATCCTATGCGATTTTATTAACCAAAGTCACCACAATAAATTAAAAAAATTAATTCAAAACCAGTCACTGTGATTAGTGAAAAAAACATTTGATTGAACTGAGCATAACATTTTCAATTAAATTTGCTTCAGAATATTTAAACAAATAAAATTTTATACCTGCTTTATTATTTCAGATTATTTATCTATCTTTGTATATGTATATGTGTGTATGTGTGTGTACATTATCAGAAGTATGTATATGTGCATATATTTATGAGAATTAAAATATATGTAACAGTCACAGTGCTTGAAAGAAATATATAACACATTCAAAAGGGATAATTGAACATACATTAGTAAGGATAATATTTTTAAAGTATCAGCATACTTAATAAAAAATTAACTGAGGATGATAAAGCACCTCGGTGTAGCTAAAGGAAGGAGCCATTGTCACCTCTAACCTGAGAGGTAGGTGGTCAGTGGTTACCAGATGCTGATTAATTTGACTCCTAGCATCTACAATTCATTATTTTATCAATCATGTTATCCAGCTCATAGTAATTCAGAATGACCAACCCACAAAATCATATAAAATAAACTTACTAAAGTTCAGAATTCACTTATAGCTTTTTGTTTTTAGTCTGATGGTATAGAGTAAAGGTATTTCATTCAAGATTATTTCCCACTGGTTAAATGTGATTATTCTATTGATTTCAATTATAGTTAGGTTAATTTGCTTTTGTTTCTGTTCCATTTTCAATATTTTTGCATTCTTATCTGTGTGTGTGTGTTCAAGTAGCAAAACATATTATGGTTATCAAAGTCAACATTATTTTAAAAATTGTCCTAAATATTATTTCCCTATACTTTCTACTTCTTTCCATCCCTCATCTCTCACCTTTCTACCCCATTCGCACTCACCAATATTCTACCCAATCTCATCAGCTTCTTACATTGTTGAGTTACTTTATGCAGAAACACGTAGACAATATATTTAGTTCATGTCCATGGGTCCTGCATATAAATTATTTGGCTTATCCATTTCCTATATTATTATTAACATCCTTCTTTCTATTTTGTACCTACTAGTTATGTTTTTTATCCCCTGTAATGTCTCCTCCATGCTCCCTCTTCCCCTTTCCAGCTGATAACCCTCCATGTGATCTCCATTTTTATGATTCTGTTCCTGTACTTGTTGTTTGCTTAGTTTGTTTTTGTTTTTGTTTTTCAGATTTAGTTGTGAGTTTGTTATCATTATACTGTTCACAGTTTTGGTCTTCCTATTTTTCTTAAATAAATTCCTTTAACCTTTCATATAATAAGGGCTTGGTGATGATAAACTCCTTTAGCTTTACCTTGTCCGGAAAGCAGTTCATCTAAATGCACTTCCATTCTAAATGATACCTTTGCTTGATAGACTAATCTTGGTTGTAGCTCCTTGCTTTTCATCATGTTGAATACTTCTTGCCAGTCCCTTCTTGCATACAAAGTATATTTTGAGAAATCAGCTGATAGTATAGTGGGAACACCTTTTTAGGTAACTGTCTCCTTTTCTCTTGTTGCTTTCAAGATTCTCTCTTCATCATTAACTTTTGGCATTTTGATTATGTTGTGTCTTGGTGTGGCCCTCTTTGAGCCCAACTTATTTGGGATTCTCTGTCCTTCCTGGACTGCTATATTTATTTCTTTAGCCAAATTAGGGATGTTTTCTTTTACTATTTTTAAACAAGTTTTCAATTTCTTGCTCTTCATCTTCTCCTTGTGGCATCCCCATGATTTGGATGTTGGCGCATTTGGACATGTCCCAGAGTCTTCTTATTCTCTCCTCATTTTTCAAAACCTTGTTTCTTTATTCTTTTCTGCTTGACTGTGTTATTTCATCCTTATGTTCCAAATAATTTATTTGAACCCTGGCTTCCTTCCCTTCATTGCCAGTTCCCTGTAGATTTTTTCCTTATTTCACTTATTGTAGACTTCATTTCTTTCCTTATGTGTTTACCATACTCTGTGAGATCTCTAAGCATCCTTATCACCAGTGCTTGAAACTCTGCATCTCATAGATTGGCTATCTCTGTTTTGCTGTTCTTTTTCTGCATTTTTGATCTGTTCTTTCATTTGGGCCATATTTCTTTGTTGCCTCAATTTTGCAGCCTCCCTGTGTTTCTTTCTGTGTACTGGGTAGATCTGCTTTGACTCCGTCTTGGTGCACCTGTTAAGTTGTAAGGGGCAGAACTTGAGGTATTTGCCAGGGTGGGGTGATCTGCTTCACTTTGTATGGTGCTGTATATAAGGGAGGAGTCTGAAAGGGAACAATAACACTTGCTGTGCTATTGTCCCCATTTCTAGTCACTTCCTCCACTCCCTATATGTGACTGGCACCTTTCTAGTTGCTACCGTGGTGCTGAGCTCCAGAGTAAGTGGGTTTGCATATATTCCAGGGCTGTGCTTGTCCTCCAAATGGACTCTCCTGAGAGAGTGGCAATTTCTTCTGCTGCCCCATCCCCCAATGGTTTTTACAACCAGATGTTATGAGGCTTTATTTTCCTGGTGCTGGAACCCTGGGCTGCACGGTCTGGCCGAGGGCTGGGATGGCTTGCTCCCAGTTGTCCCTGCTGGTTCTTATCTGCCACATGTGGATGTGGGACCATCCATTCTGTCAGCCCCACCCCCACTGCCTGCTGACGCTGCCACATTGAGTCTTCTCCACCCCAGCTCATCTTCTCTACCCCTCCTACCCGTCTGGATGAATAGTTCTTCTTCAAATCCGTGGTTGTCAGACTTCCACACAGTTTGCTTTTTCTGGCACTTCTGACTGTATTTGGTTTGGGGATTAGTTGCGACCCTTTTTATGGCTGTGCTTGGAGGTAAAGCATGTCTACCTATCCCTGCATCTTGGCTGGAAGTCCGGGCTCTCCTCTGTTCTTACTCTCCACCATCTCCATACTGATCTCATTCACTTCCATGGCTTTATATATATTTCACTTGTGTATAGCACCTAAATGCATAAATCAACACTAGTGCTCATTTCTGACCTCTAAATTTCTACACCAACTCTACATTATATTTCAATTCAGATATTACACTGACAGCATAAAATATTATTTATAAATCTAATTAATACTAATCATAAATCTACCTAATTGATCTAACCCTCTCCTACCCCCTACCTGACTTTCTTCCTACCTTTCTATATTAATAAGTGATAAATACATCTTCCTTGTTAGCCACATACCTGGTTATATTTCTTCTTCACTCCCAAATTCAAGATCAGCTAATACTAATTCAAATTTAATTGAATCTGTCAACCTGTTATACTTTCCACTTCTCCAGTGTTAGCTGCCATCATCTCTTGCCAAGTCTATAATACATCCTCCTGGTTTCTCTCCATAGGCTCACTCTTATCATCCTTCGAGTGTTCCTCACATAGATGGTCTTTGAAAACAGTAATCCCACGGGTCTTCCCAAACCATTCATTTGTTTAGCATTAATATTTCTTCCTTTGCTAAAGATGAACAAGTAAACAAACAACAATAGAAACAAACGCCGAAGGACCTTAGGATCTAAGGGGTTTGTTTGTGTTTGGTCTTTGACTATGTCTTCAGACCTTCTGTATGCTGATTCTTTTTCTATTAATGCATTTTCAAAATGCATCTATCCTCATCTCTTGAGGTCTTCAAACACTGAGATTTGTTCTTCTTCTTCCTGAAATATTCTTACAAGCTATGCTTCATACGTTCAAAACCTATTCATGCATTAGTTTTCACATCAACTACCACATCCTCAAAGAGAGCTTTACTTGTCAGATAATTTAGCCCAAGCTGCTAATCACCTTTCATAGAGAACAATGATTTTTAAAGAGCTTGAACCTAACAAACTCACTGATGTGAGTGTGAGAGTGTGTGTATGTGTGTGTATTTTAATATGCATTTACTTAGGCAATTTTTTTTCATTTTTATAAGTATGGGTCACAATTATTTTTAAATATAAATTCTGTGTTGAAAATTATATTTCCTCTTTTACTTAACATTTATATATGACTATTAGTTTATAGACACAAAATAATAAATAGCATTGTATTTCTCTTGGATGGCATATTTAAAATCATTTTTTAAAGAAGAGAGACCTTATCTGTACTCACTGGCAACATTCTTAAAGGCTCTTTTAACACTCTCTTGCTTTCTTCATATGCAAAATACTATAATGACATTAAGAATAAGCAGCATGAGCAACTCCACACAGAAGTTATTTTCTGCTGATTTAAATCGTTATGCTCTTGTTTATTCAATTAGAGCAAGACACTTTAGTAGATATCTAGGTTGCCCCGCATGCACATGAAAATCATAGTTTTCATTAAATTTAAAAAATTGAGTTAACTGCACATACGTAGGCAGCTGTAAGATGAAGCAGAGGTTGCATGTACGGTGTGCAGACACTATGGTGCAACATCACAACCACTGCACATATATTGGTAGAGATACAATGAAGACACAAAATGTCCCATCACCACCAGAGGCTTTCGTGTTGTTCTTTTATAACCACATTCACGTCTCCCACCAGCTTTCCAGTATCTTTAAACACAACTTACCGAAACATGGCTTGGCAAAGATACATGTCTTTACGGACCAAACCATTTGTATCAGCGTTCTTGTGAAATATAAGATTTTCATGCATGAAGTGTTCATTTATTTATATAATTTTCAAATGAATGCTGTTAACTAAACATTTTTGGTCATTGCTATTTCATATCCATGATCTCCTTCAACCTTTATCACAATATTCAGAAGATAAGTAATATCTTCATTTTACATATGAGAAAATTGATACTCTGTTGCTGGGATCAACAACAGATCCATATAACTCCCAACTCCATGCTTTCCGCATTAAATGGAATTAACTTTTTACAGCATCACATGGAAAAAAATAATCAGGGCAATCTACTTGCAATTTTAAAGCCTTTAAAATAAATTTGCATTCTTCCTGAAGGCAATATCTATGTTTTATCTATGTTAGGTACAGACAATTTTATTGCATTTTTAAGTATCTGCTTTACAATAGTCCTATGTTATCTCTCAGATTCAAATATTAGAATCAACTCTAAAATTACGTATGCCTAAACTGAGAAATTAAGTCATCATAAGCAAAAGACCACAAGTGTGTTGGATACATGCCATTACTTTTTGTAGCTAAAATAGTTTATAGCCTGAAGTTTACATATTAGTACACTCCTATTTCTCTGACTGATAACTTCAAATAATGTTTTTTTTTTATTTTAGAACTCTACATGGTATTTAGAAGTACAGGTGGATCAGAGAAAAATAAAATACATATATGAAGGATAACGTGGCATGTAGCATTCAATGATCATGAGTTTTAGGTAAGAGACCCGCCCCTGCAAGAAAAAAATACTTAAACTCTCCAATTATGGTCACTTTATGTGCAAAATAATAATGAGACATGTATAAGCAATTAATAAATAATCTTGTAAATAATAAATCAATACTTAAGAACAGCAGGATGAAAACTGGCAAGTATAATACTAAAATATGAAACATAGGTAATACTGAACTTTTTTATATTTCAGAAACTTTCAGAGAAATATTCCTTACTGGAAAAACTACTATGATTTGCCCGACCTGGCTTGCTGATTTAAGAAACTTTTCTGTCAAACCATTTTTTGTTTCAGACTGCATATATATTCCAAGACAATTAGGATTCGAAAAATGCTTTTAAATCCTCAAAGCTAGTCCATCTTTTTACAGGCTCTTTTCCAGCCAAGAGTTCTTGGCTTGTTAGGGCAAAAAAGCTTCCAGCTATCAAAAACGAGTCTTCTTTTTTATTTATAGCATGGTCTGAATCCCGATGCTTTCTACATATTCCTTTTATAAATCAATCATTACTTTTGCAAATGCAAATTGACACCATACACACACAAGAAGAAAACCTTCCAAAATGCATTAGTAAGTTTTCTGGAGTTTTATAAGTGCTCTAAGATTGATGGAAAATGTATGTGGCAAGGTAAAATTTCTTCAGATACCATATTCTACTGCCGAAGTTTAAAAGGGGGAGGGTCATATTTTACACTCAACTAGTAAAATATGAAGCCTTTTATTCTTATTCTGCCATATTTATGATATTTACTCCTGCCCTTTAGACTAAATACACCATTGAAAAGAGAAATAATTAAGATGAATTAAAATCAAGTGTTTATTTGGGCCAAATGATAATGAAATTCATAATTTATAAGGATGAAATAGAAAATGTTCTTCGCTTGACAAAATTAGATGGCAAATAAATCCAATTTAAGTTATAGCAAAATCTTTAATAAGTTCTAATAACCAGAGGACTTCACTTTAGTTGCTTTAAATGTTACCATTTTAACATCCACATTGAGAAAATATGCAATAAAAGGAAATGTTCCTTTAGAAAAGAGGTTATTACTGTTCTAAAAATGCAAGTAAAAATACACATTTAAAACAAACTACTCCCAACCAAAAAAGAAAATAGAATATCAAATGCAAATGTTTAAAGACAAAGAGGGAATCTTAAAAGCAGCCAAAGAAAAGGTGTTAGTTACCTACAAGGGAGTTCCCATAAAACTGTCAGCTAACTTCTCAAAGAAAATCATTGCCCTCCAGAAGGGAATGGCAAGAAATATTCAAAGTGGTGAAAAGCACGGACTCAACATTCAAGATTACTCTACTTTGAAAAGCTGTCATTTGGAATTAAAAGAGATAAAGGGTTTTCCAGACAAGAAAAAGTCAAAGGAGTTTGTCGCCAGTATTACAGAAATGTTACAGGATCTTCTTTAAGAAGGAAAAAATGATTTTAAAATGTGAACAATAATATGGCAATCAATACATATCTATCAATAATTGAATCTAAAAAACAAATTGAGCAAAACAGAAGAACAGGAAAATACTCAGATACAGCGAATTTCAACGGTGGCCATAAGGGAGGGGACTTGAAGGGATGGATGAAAAAAACAAAGGAATTAAGAAGTACACATGGGTTGTTACAGAACAGTCATGGGCATGCAAAGCACAGGATAGGGAATATAGTCAATAATATTCTAATAACTATGTATTTAATCACCAGGGTGTACATACATCACTTTAAGACACATATTATTCCACACTGACCTATAAGATTTGTTATTTAAGCTTTACGCTTTTCCTTAGGAAAAAAATGAAGCTGGAGAACTATTTTATATCTCTCTCAACTTCCAATTTTATTTTTTTTGTCTAATTAGAGTATAACTAGAAATATATAAACAAAAGGCAATTTAATGTAATGTTAGGCTACAGGCATGTGGAAATTGCATAGTAGTTTTATTCTATTTTTTTGTCATTTTCCTTTTCCTTTTAATTATTCAACCAGGAACTTCAGAACTCAATATATAAAATGTTTTATACTGGATAAAAAGGAAGTAATGAATAATTACTAAGATCTTCCTTATTGTTTCTCTTGACATTGTGGTATTTCGTTCACCTTTGCTGAAATTCATAAAATTACTGTGTCGGATGGAGCAACTACTGGCAGTGAAGAATAGCACCTGTCAGTTTCTCTATTTCTTCCTCAAAAAATAATACCTTCACTAATTTTAACAAACATTTAGTGAGTGCTTATTGTGTACTGTTATTTGCTTTTATTCCAGGTTGTTCTTATTGCAGGAGAAAGTTCAAGATAATGTAGGAAGCTCACCATTTAAGCCACTCTCCTCCCGAAAGGAAGAAATAAAACCCAGCTTTGTTTTTTATGGAGTTCGTGGCTTTCTCTCCCTTACAAGAAGACCAAAACATTCCACACTCCCAGGAACTCCAACTACCCCAAAACTTCTAGGAACTGCGCACTAGATTTCCTATTTAACTTATGAAGAGCTGTGTCCCATGTCCACACTGCCAGGCGCCAAGCAGTTTGCTTTATTTCTGCATGAACAAGGCGATTTCCTCCTGTTGCCTCACTGCAGGAAGATGCACAGAGAATGGTATTCTTTCTATAACTAAACTCACCCACACCCAGCAGAAGCCCTGACCTGAAACGTATCTCCACAAAATGATATGGAGCGTGGGAACCCAGATGTATTTCTTATACTGATGAACTTTCTTTTTCGTTTTGTCCAATAAAACACATTTTTAAAGCTATCCTATTTTGTAAAATCTTTTTAATCCAATATGCGCTAGTATCAGTACTGAAATCACCTACCCCGTATGAAAGGCTTTTGATGGAATATTTTTATTTCACTTGTACAAACATTCAATATATAATTGAAGTTTCTTTATATTGTAGGCATGCTACTTAAATCAATTTCCTTTGCTTCTGATTTGATTTTTTTATATTGATTTTTGTAGAGGCTAATAAAATCTGTATCTCTAGAGAAATAGTTGAAATAATGCAAAACAAATAGTGTAGCAATATATTTTTAACTTGCTTAATCTTTAAGAAGATTACAAAAAACTTACAAAAAACAAAAGTTTAGTGAATCAAAATTGAATATATCTCATTTTTCTTCATATTGTTTTAAACATTTTTTATTGAAGTACAGTGCACATACAAAATTGCCCGATCATAAGTGCATGGCTTGATAACATTTCATAGGCCATTGATTTATTAATACTTTGCTAAAGTTTTCTAATGGACAAATGTTAAATTTTATGAAATTTTTATGTTTACAAATATGAACATTTGATTTTTACAGTTCTGCTAATGTAATAAATGAAATTGATGAAGACTTAAAAAATAAACTGTCATTTTATTCTTTTTCAATAGATTTCATTTACTTATAAAATATTGTATATCACTAGTGTAATTTTTTCTTAAATATTTGGTAGAATTTGTCAGTGAAGCTATTTGATCCTAGAATTATCTCTGTGGAAAAGCAATTTTGAGGGTTTTTTAATTTTTAAAGAATTTTTTCTTTATATTTTTTAAATTATATTTTATTGATTTTCTGTTCAAAGTTTTCCCATTTTTACTCTATTCGCCCCCCAACCCAGCATCCCCCTACCCCACAAATAATTCCCACCTCTTCATCCATGTGCATGGGCCATGCATATAAGTCTTCGCTCATTCCATTTCCTGTACTGTACTTTCCATCCCCACGGCTTTCCGTGACTGCCAGTTTGTATTTATTAATCCCCTCACCCCTTTACCCCCATTCCCTTAAACCTCTCTCCTATCTGGCAACCATCACAAGGCTCTCCATATTGATGATTCTTTCTCTGTTCTTCTTGTTTGCTTAGTTTGTCTTTTTTATATTAAATTGTTGAGAGGTATGTGTTTAATGACATTTTATTGTTCATAGTTTTGATCTTCTTTCTCTTAAATAAGTTCCTATAACATTTCACACACTAAAGGTTTGGTGATGAAGAACTCCTTATTTTTTCTTATCTGGGAAGCTCTCTATATGCCCTTTGATTCTCACTGACAGCTTTGCTCGGTAGAGCAATC
>PVKM010047105.1:0-11532 GCA_004027735.1 Carollia perspicillata
TATCTTTGTTGATATTTTGTTTGAAGATCTGTCCATTTTTGACAGTGGGGTGTTAAAATCCCCTACTATAATTGTGTTGCTATCAATATCTTTCTTGAAGTCCTCTAAGACTTTCTTTATGTATTTGGGTGCTCCTATGTTGGGTGCATATATATTTACAATTTTTTTTTTGTCTTCTTGGTGGATTCTTCCCTTGAGTATTATGAAGTGACCTTCTGGGTCTCTCTTTATGGCCCTTTTTTTTGAAGACTATTTTGTCTGATATGAGTATTGCTACCTCAGCTTTTTTTTTCCTGCGTGTTTGCTTGGAATATGTGTTTCCAGTCCTTTACTTTCAGTCTGTGTAGGTTCTTTATCCTCAGGTGGGTCTCTTGTAGGGAGCATATGTGTGGGTTATGGCTTCTTATCCACTCAGCTATTCTATGTCTTTTAATTGGAACATTTAATCCATTTACATTTAAGGTTGTTATTGATATGTTCTTACTCAATGCCATTTTCGTACTTGGGTTCCTCTCTCTTTTCCTTCCTTTCCTTAAAGCAGTCTCTTCAGCATGTTTTGAAGAGTTGGTTTGGTGGAGGTGTATTCTTTTACACTTCTTTTTCTGGGAAGGTCCTTATTTGGCCTTCTATCTTGATTGAGAGCCTTGCTGGGTAAAGTAACCTTGGTTGCAGGCCTCTGGTTCTCATTACTTGGAATATTTCTTGCCATTCTCTTCTGGCTTGGAGCATTTCCATTGAGAAGTCAGCTGCTAACCTTACCAGGGCTCTATTGTATGTTACTTCCTTCTTCTCCCTTGCTGCCTTTAAGATTCTCTCTTTGCCTTGGAATTTTGCCATTTTTATTATGATGTGTCTTGGAGTGGGCCTCTTTGGGTTCCTCTTTAGTGGGACTCTTTTTCTTTCCTGGATTTGTGTGATTTTTTCTCTTATCAAATTAGGAAAGTTTTCCATCATTACTTTTTCAAATAGGTTTTCTGTACCTTGCTTCTTCTTCTCCTCCTGGTATCCCTATGATTCAGATATTATTATTGTCTTGTATTCATATTGTCTTGTATTTCTCTTAATCCCTCATCATTCTTCCTGAGCCTCTTTTCCTTTTCCTGCTCTTTCTGGGTGCTTTCTTGTACTTTGTCCTCCAGCTCACTGATCCAATCTTCTGCTTCATCGATCCTGCTTTTAATTCCTTCTGCTGTGTTCTTCAATTCAGATATTGTATTCTTCATTTCCTTTTTGCCCTTGTTGATAGTTTCTATTTCCTTTTTCATGTTGATATAGTTTGCAGTGAGTTCATTGTAGTTTCCCTGTAGTTTCTGGTAATTCACTGTGAACTCATGGAGCTTCCTGATAACCATTGCTTTGAACTCAATATTTGATAGTTGAGTTGCCTCTATTTCATTTAGCATTCTTTCTGAAGTTTCCTCCTTTCCTTTCATTTGGGAATTGTTTCTTTGTCTTCCCATTTTTTATAAGACTCTTCTTGTTAGCCTCAGCTTCTTAAATTGATCTGTTCTAGCTCCCTGGGTTTATGGTGTGAGCTTCTGTGGTAGAATACCTGTGAGGTTCAGTGGTGCAGTCTCCTTCGGGTATCCTCGTGTTCACTGCTTCCACCTACTCTCTTGCTGGTTTCTAACTGGTCAATCTGTTTTTTCTGTTCTTTCTGGCTGCAGCAGTCTGAGGGGCAGGTTTACAGATGTGGTCTCTTGGTTTCCAGGTCTCTGGGTCTCTGGAGGTGCACGTGCTCACTCCGAGTTTCTGGGTTCACTCTCTGGGTCTGGGGAGGCATGTGCACCCACTAAGGGCTTATCAGAGCCATCTCCCAGTCTCATGACTGTTCTACTTTTAATAAAAGTTTTGAGCCCTGACTGGTGTAGCTCAGTGGATTTAGTGAGGGTCTGAGAACCAAAGGATATTGGTTCTATTCCCAGTCAGGGCCTATGCCTGGGTTGCAGGCCAGTTCCCAGCAGGGAAGGCATGAAGGAACACCATACATTGAATTTCTCTCCCTCTCTCCTTCCCTTCCCGTCTAAAGATAAATAAATAAAATCTTTTTTAAAAAAGTTTTGAAATACATCCAAAAGCAAATGAACAAAAGTCTGCTGTCTATCGGAAGCTACTATATAAGAGCCTTATCTGACCGAACGGAAGGGCAATAAGACCATTCCAGCCCCCTCTAGCCTTTCTGTCTCATTAAGGGAAGATTTTAAAAAGGGAGAGGGTAGGCTAGGAAATGCCTCTGAAGATCACATCCCACAACTTCAATCTAATGAAAATCTAAAATTTAATCATGAGAGTGTAGAATGCTTACCCTCTCCAACACCTTAACACTGGGGCAACAGGACTTCAACATAAAAACAACAGGTAATGACTGAGAGAGTTTCAAGGCACAGACTCTACTTCAGAAGGAGTTCTTAGGGAAACCCAAAGACAACATGAAGTAAACATTCTAACAAGAAACTTAGAGAAAACTGGACCTTCTGTCACCTACAGACCTGGTAAATATTAAACCCACCCTACTCCTAGGAAGCTTAACATAAAACCTCACACTAAAAGAACTAATTATTTTAGTGTCTGTTTCCAACTACATTATGCCCAGATTTCAATTAAAAATTAGAAAGTGTGCTAAAAGTCAATAAAAACACAGTCTGAAAAGGCAAAGCAAGCATCAGAGCATGACTCAGATATAATGCATTTGGGAATTTTAAAATAAAGATGTCTAAAAAGTATGATTAATATATTAAGTATATTAATAAAAAAGTAGATAACTTGCAAAAAGAGATAAGCAATGTAGGCAGGGATACAGAAACTCAAGAAAGAATCAAAATAATATAGAAATCAAAGACACTGTCATAGAAATGAAGAGTGCTTCTGATGGGCTCATCAATGGACTGGACATAGCCAAGACGAGTGTCAGTGAGCCTGACGTCATGTCCATATAAACTTCCGTAAGTGAAATGTGGAGTAAAAAAAAAGTTTAAAGAAAAAATATTCAAGAATTGTGAGACAATTACAAAAGGTGCATTATATGTGAAATAGAAACACTAGAAAGAGAAGAAAGACAGAAGGGAACAGAAAAAATCTTTGAAGTAATAACAGAATTTTCCAAAATCACCAATGGACAGCAAATTACACACTCAGGAAAATTAGAGAACACCAAGCAAGATAGACTCCAAAAATCTACCTTACATATGTACTTTGCAAACTGCAGAAAACTGAAAGCAAAGAAAAAATCTGGAGAGAGTCCTTACAGGATAGAGGAAACTTCCCCTTGAAGGAACAAAAATAAGAATTATACTGGACTTCTTGTCAGAAACCATGCAAGCAACAAAAAAATGGAGTGAGGTATTTAAACTATTGGGGAAAAAACAAATCCTAAAATTATATATACCATTGAATGTATTTGTTAAAATGAAGACAAAATAAAGACTTTCAGACAAACTAGGAAACTTTGTCGCCAGTAGATATGTCTTGCAGATATGTTAAAAGGAATTCTTCAGAGAGAAGGAGAATGGTTTAAACAAGTCAGAAACTTGAATCCACATAATGAAAGAAAAAGCAAAAGAAAAATGATAAGCGAAGATAAAATACAATCTTTCTTTCTCTTATTCTTAATTTATTTAATAGATAATGGTTTGTTCAAAATGATAATAGCAACAATGTATTAGGAATTCTCATTACCTAATAGAGCACAATATAGTACATGGACCACAAAATGAATGACATTAATCCTATAAGAATGAGAGGGAGGGCTTGGGAATAGTCTGTAGCCATTTTATTCATAATCACCAAAATCTGGAAGTAGTCAAGATACCCTTCAAAGGTGAACTGATAAACATGTAGTGGTATATTCATACAATGGAGCATTACCCATAAATTGTTTAAAAAACTAAGCTATCAAGCCATAAAAAGACTTGAAGAACAATTGAATATATATTGCTAAATGAAAGAAGACAATCTTAAAGGTCTGCACATTATATTATTCCAACCGTATGATGTTCCAGAGAAGACAAAACTATAGAGAGAGTAAGAGATGAGTGGTGGTCAGATCTTTAGAAAGGGTTGGTAGGGGTCCACAGGGGAAGCACTGGAGACATGAAGGACAGAGAAACTACATGTGACACCGTGATGACAAATACATGTCATTATACATCTGTCAAAACTCATAGAAAGAACAACGCAAATAGTGAATTTTAACATAAAATGTGGACTTTAGTTAATAATAATGCATTAATATAAGTTCATTAATTAAAACAATTGTTCCACACTAATACAATATATTAATAAATGAAATATATCCAAGAAGGGGAGGGTAATATGGAAATCTGTGTACTGTCTGCCCAATCTTTCTGTAAATCTAAAACTATTCTAAAAAAAATTCAGTCTTTTCATTTCACACTAATAAAAAAGGTTAATATATTTCTTGACTTGCCAATTTGACTATTTTGTAAATGTACCTACTGTATCCTGAGCACTGTACTTGGGGCATATGCCTTTGTGGAATTCTTCTGATTGAGTGAAAACCTAGAAAATATTCAGTATCATACTAGAATAAGGATAGATGATTTTTAAGTGGTAACTATTATTACGGGTTCTACTAGAGCTACAGTTACTACTTCCAGTCATGGATGAGTTTCTGCATTCATCTTCAGGGATCACCCACACACACTGTGTATATTATATACATACGTGAGAAATTTTGAAAAATATTTGCTAAAGGAAGACATTTGAAATCAAAAGAGGCTTTTATCAGAGCAGGAACTGTATCACACAGTACATCTGTGGTGTTCACAGTACAGAATGTTTTCTAAATTTTAATTTTATAATCTACACACTCTCATAAATGCTAGTAGTCGTTAATACTTTGCTCTCAAGTTTTCTAACTGATGTTTGTTGGCTCAGTTATAATTAATATCTAGTCTTCTCTTGGCTGAAGTTACCTTATGTTGTCTAACTTGGTTAAATAACTTGTTCTGAGTTGAATAAGTTAATTCATGCATGTGTTTACAAGCTGATACGTTTTTCATCTTGGCTTTCCCAGCTGGTGTAGGTGAATAGGCTTTTTGCTCTAAGCTTTATACTGATCCCAAAACACCATCCAAGCTTCACTCTTTCTATGCCTCACCTCTTCATTTTATTCTGGAGTTTTCCCCTCGACACAGCATTCGGTACGGGTTTTAGAAGTCACTGCTAAGATTTTTCTCTCCTTGTCATATAAGTGTCCCCAGTTATAGTTATTTTTTAGATTTTAGTTTTTTAACTGTATGATTGCCAAAATCATTAACAACCAGATAATGAAAAGGAAAACAAATACACTGAAGAATGAGAGCTAAAATGAAATTTTAGTAAGCTTATTAATAATTGATGAACTATTTATAGAACAACTATATAGTACATTGGGCATTATGGACACTGAACCTAGAATTTAATTCTATTTAGTCATTTTCTTACAATTTAGAACACCCAGTAAATATCTCAGAGAATCAGAAAGACTTTTCTTGTCATGACAAAACATAGAAGATCTATTGTTCATGACAACCAGGAAACTTTTCCATTTAAAGGACTAGATATTTTCTCCTGGCTCTTGTGACTCAGAGGATTGAGCACAGGCCTGCAAAGCAAACAGTTGCAGGTTCAATTTCCAGTCAGGGTGCCTGGGTGGGTTTTGGGCCACATCTCCAGTAGGGGGTGTGGGAGAGGCAACCACACATTGATGTTTCTCTCCCTCTCTTTTTCCCTCCCTACCTTCTGTAAAAATAAATAAATAACATGTTTTTAAAAATAATTTTTATAAAAAGGACTATAGGATTTTATATTTCTACTTAATTCCCTGAATCGGAATTTTTAAAAAAATATTTGCAGCGCATTATTCTATACAGTTGCTACTAAAGATATTATCCAATAACATTGTTATCTGCAATAAAACAAAGACTCTTCCTTGTACTTAGAATTATAAAACATCATTATTGTAGCCAAAATATATTTTCCGAGATGGCCTGCTGTATTTCCAACCAAATCTTGTCCTGTCATGTTTCTTGCTCACTAAAGATTCAGTCACATCAGCCTTTCACTGCCTCCTATAGACCAAGTTCCTTTTCACTTCAGGTTTTTCAACTCTGTTTTTTCCTTTGTCTCGTATGTTCTTTCTTTCCTCTCACAAAACACTACTGATCATTCATGTGTCAGAGAGGCCTTTGCGACTTCTCCTAACTTAAATTCCTGCTAATTTTATCATCATCCCCCTTAGTTAGCATCTTGCTTTATGTTTTCATAGTTTGTGTTTATTTAATATTGAATTTAATTTTCATAAAACTGGAATTCTATAGGGGCAAAAATCATGTTTTAATTTTTCCTCATTTGGATTACCACCACTTAGCTCTGTCTTTAGAATAAAAAAGGGCTACAACCAAAGTTTATTAAAGAAAATATGGCTTCAAAATTTATATGGTATGGCCCTTCAGGGCATTCAGTTTTCTTGAACCTAATAAATATAGAAATACATAAGATCTAATTAAAATGCAAGAGGAACACCTGGGTCATTGTTTTCTTGTGTGGTCAAAGTGTTTCTTGGTGGAAACGGTACTTGGTACCGGTGATCATTCAGTACATTCGGTGTCGCCCTTGAGCTACTACCACTTACTGAGCACATGGTTGTATGAAGCAATGCTCTAGCCACTCCTGGGTGACGATCATTCAGTTTTCCTAACTTTTATTCTACTCGAGATTTTGTAAGAGCCCTTCCTTCATTCAAGAAGTCTTTATTCAATCCTGATACTCCAGTAACTCATGTGTATTAAGGAATAAAAATTAATAAATATGATAAATTTCAAAGATGGAGAGATTGGCAGAAGTCGGCAGAGAGACTGTGATACCGGCTCTTCCCTCTGTGTGTATCTGTGTCCTGTTCTGTGTAAGGCACAGGCATGGATGCCTGCACATGCACACATGTGGACACTGGACTGGGCTTTAATAATGTTTGTTGATATGCTGAAATTACAGATGATACCATTTTTCTTTGTTTGATACAACCTCCATTTTTTTAAATTATTGTTCCTTAAGTTAAAAAAGTGTTATCTGTTACCCAATCCTTACCGGCGTTGGGTAAAATATCTGTTGAATTATGCTAGTTGGAAAAGACAAAGCTCTTTAAATGAATTTTTATGATTATAATTTATTATAGTATTCCCATCAAATCAAAGTCAGAACTGGCAATTATTAATTATTTTAGCAGTATTATCGATTACTACATCAAGAGCAAATGGGACATTTTACTTTTCTGTTTGATTTACTGTGTAATTATATCTCTCAATTGCTAGGCAGTGTTGCTAGATTTAGCAAGTAAAAATACAATACAACCAGTGAAATTTGAATTTCAAATAAATGACAGTTTTAAAACATGTCTCATGCAATATCTAGGGTATATTTATACTAAAAAAATGCTCATTGTTTCCCTGAAATCAAGCCTAATTAGTTCAGAACTTGAGCAGGAAATAAAGGAAGAGTGGATCTCTTCAAACTCCAAGTCATTACAAAGTTTCCTCATAGAACTCTCAAATCTCTAAAATGGCAAGGAACTTACAGGTCGTCTAGGAAAGTACACTCCTTACACTCCTTAAATACCTCTCATGGGGTATTCCAGCGAGCTTCCATCGAAGGAAATGGAATCTAACTCAATGGAGTAGAATTGGGAGCCTGTGTGTAGGGCCTAGGGCAGTGGGAGTGCACCAGGTGAGGTATATTTATCCTTTGAAATCTGAGGTGATATCCTTGAAGTTGCCTGAAATCTCAAAGGCATATGCAGTTTCAAGGCATAGTGGGAGCCTAGGATTTCTGAAACTAAGCATGAAGAAAATTTTGGGGTTTACAATGGCCACAGTGAGTCAGCATGTAACATAAGCAGCTGTCATCTATTTGTTCTGTCACAGCAGCCTATTTTAAGCAAGTTTGTGGCCAACACCTTGCCATAATTGTTATCTGTCCACATGATCTAAGTCAGGGTATGTGTGGGTGCCCCATCCCTCAGTCAGGGTCCTCCAAAGAAGCAGAACCAATACTCCCGTAGAGATTTGTTTTAAGAAATTGACTCACAGCATTGTGAGGGCTGACAAGTCCGGATGGCAAACTGGAAATTCAAGCAGTAGTGATGTAGCAGGAGGTAAAGCTGGGGACTTAGGCAAGATTGCTACATTACATTCCTGAGGCAGAATTTATTTTTTCCTTGGAAACTTCAGTTTTCTCTCTAAAGACCTTCAAATGATTAGGAGGGACTCATCCACATTTTCAAGGGTAATTTCTTTTATACACCTTAAGTCAACTGATTGTAAACATTAATCAAATTTATAAAATACCTTCATAGAAATATCTAGACTAGTGCTTGCCAAACTAACTGGATACCATAGCCTAGCCAAGTGGACATTTAACATTAATACACCACCCATTTATGACTGATACTCATTGAAAGATTTTAAAGCATTTCATTTCTAACACAAGGTGAAGAGCTTTGGCTTTGGAGTTAGATGGCCTGAGTTCAACAGTTATTAGCTACGTAACCCTGAAAAACTCATGCAATCTCTCTTTATCTCAGATTATTGTTCTGTGAAACAGGAAAAATAACACACTTATAGGATTAACATGAAGATTGTATAATTAAGGATATATTGCATGCAGACATGTATTAGCATGATTTTTAATGCACAAGAAGCTTTGAAAAATAGTTATTTTTGTTTGCATTAATAGTTACTGTTATTATTCTATAACTTGCAATCAATTTTATTAGGATCAATGCCACTCTTTCAGTTATTTAGCCAGTTATCCAAGGAACACTGATGCTCTGCCTTGAACGCTATCTTCCTGGTAAATTTCTAAGGCAGCTCTGCATACAAGAAATATCGAAAAGAAAGTATTCCAAGTCATGAAAGACAAAGATCTATATCCAAGATTGCTCTATCCAGCAAAGCTTTCATTTAGAATGAAAGGGCAGATAAAGTGCTTCTCAAATAAGGTCTAGTTAAAGGAGTTCATCATCACCAAGTTCTTATTATATGAAATGTTAAAGGGACTTATCTAACAAAAAGAAGATAAAAAACATGTATAGTAAAATGACAGCAAACTCACAATTATTAACAACCACACCTAAAACAAAAACAAACTAAGCAAACAACTAGAACAGGAACAGAACCACAGAAATGGAGATCACATGGAGGGTTAGCAATAGGGGAGTGGAAGAAGGAGAGAGGGGGAAAAGGTACAGAGAATAAGTAGCATAAACGGTAGGTAGAAAATAGACAGGGAGAGGGCAAGAGTAGTGTGGGAAATGTAGATGCTAAAGAACCAATGACACATGGACATGAACTAAAGGGGCGAAATGTGGGTAGGAGAGGGTGTGTGGGGTGGAGGGGAATGAAGGGGAAAATGGGACAACTGTAATAGCATAATCAATAAAATATATTTTTAAAAAAGAAATTAAGTACATCTTGGTTATTAACTGGTCTTCCTGACTTCTTAAGGCAGATCTGTTTGGTAAACCTCTTTAGTAAACCAAGCCATTATCCTGAAAGGTGACTGTTCAGATAAATAATTCATCCTTTCAGGGGAAAGGAAAGGAGAGAGGTGTGGAAGAAAATGTAAGAGACATTTCAAATAAACATCATTAGCAGACATATCTGAGAACAGGTCTCATCAGGATAAAGAGAACCTGTGCCTGAAGGGAAAACAGACAAAGAAAAAATAAAAACCTCATAGACATGGACAACAGTATGGCAATTCCCTGGGGGAATAGCAGGTGGGGGAGGTAGAAGAGGATAAAGGAGGGACAAATGTGGACAGAAGGAGACTTTACTTGGGGTGGCAAATACAGTGCAATATGCAGATGGCGTAGTATAGAACTGTACACCTGAAACCTATATAATTGTATTAACCAGTGTCACCCCAATACATTCAATAAAAATTTAGAAACAAATAAAAAATAAACATATTCAAAATCCAATTCATTTTAGCCTACCTTTGTCAAGTCTGCCACTCCCTTTAAAAAGAAACTAAGTCCAATTAAAACTAATCCCACACTTGCTGGTTTCTTCCAGGCCAAGAGCAGGGAGCAGCCTCCAGAGCCCACGTGAGTTCCCATTCCCTGACCTGGGGGCAGTAGATGAACCAAAGCAGGGACAGGGACTCCACAGGGACCTTAAGACAAAGGAGCCATGGGAAAAGACTGTCTGGGAAAGTAGGAGATTGGACTCATTGCAATTTGAATAACTAAGGGAAGTTGACATGGTTGGTAGTCCCAAGTTGGTGTGGCCTAGTAATGTCTTGTTTAAATATATGAATCAATGCAGTATTTTCCAAACTTCCATTGTTTCCATATCACTTGAATGAATTTAATTTTATCTATATAAACCCATTTATTACTTAATATTTTATTAAATCAAATGTAACTCAATTTGTTTAAAAGTTTGGCTGCATCCTATCTCATGATTTCATGATATCATGAGCAATGTTTTATGTTGTATGTATGTGTATCACATTAAAAAATACATTTTAAAACTGCCTGTGTAAACTGCTAAAATCTGTATCTCATACACCAATGGGAAGTACATCGTGTTTTTAGGAAATATTAGTTTTATGTAGGTGAAAATACAGGCTTTAAACATGTATTTCCTAAACTACAATTGTTTCAACAAATGTTCATTTGTGATTCCATGCACTGGATCAATGCCATGTTCTGTGGGTGCAGAAATGATCGAGGTGGCCAAAATGCCTGCTTTCACTGAATTTACTTTCAAGTGAAAGTGGTGGACAAAAAGAAAAACAATAAATAAAATTTTAAATAATGATGTGTGTTATAAAGAAAATGAAACAGGTTAAGAGGGGGAAAGTTTACCGCAAGAGTTGTCAAGGAACAAGTAAGTATAAGGGACACAAGGACAGAGCCAAAGTGGGATAGGATTGAGGGTGGGAGACGGGGATGGCTGGGGTCAGGGGAGTGATGGGGTGAAAATGGAGACAACTATACTTGAAAAACAATAAAAATATTTTTAAAAAGTTTATGGCAAAGATAAAATTGTATTTTAATACAGTGGAGTACAATCAGTATCCCCCTCTTTTTCTTGGCATTAGTCCGGACACAGTAAGGAAGCTAAGAAATAGAAATATAAAGTCTACTATAAAATAAATAAAAATAAGTAAATAAAATGTTGAGTGTATCAGCAAGCAACCCTGAATTATTAAGTAGGAGAGAGGATTGCCCAAACAGTGATGACCAACGTGGATGTAGAGAAAGGATACTGGCGGTTGCAGCACTCAATTGAAAACATCAACACTGCTTATATGTAGTGCAATGCTGGGATCCCAAAGCAACAGCTTCTTGTTTGCAAAAATGACAATAGAGCGTCTGCTGTGATGGGGATAGTTTACTGAGGCTGGGAGGAAGGTAAGATAGAGAAGGTTGGGTAGAATTCATACAGACAACCTACACTGTAGGTCAGTCCGAAGAGAGACCCAGGGCACTTCATCATTGTGCATCGTCTGACAATAACTAACCTC
>PVKM010047106.1:0-11397 GCA_004027735.1 Carollia perspicillata
CCCACTGCTCGTGCGGCCAGCCTGGTTAGAGCTGGTACTCGCGGGTGTTATGGTGCAGCAAGGGCCATTAGCCTTGCTCTGAGGAATTTATTTAAACAGACAAAAAAGCAAAACAAAACATAAAAATAGCACAAGCAAAAATGGAAGTACACGTATCTCAATAAAGTAAGAATATTGGTGAACAGATGCCTAGGGATATTATAGGTGTATTTTATATTTACAGATTATATAAAATATATAATGTGACATATATGATCTATAATAACACTTTACATTTTATATATATTTTTATATATTTCTAAAAATATCAGTATAATATCTATTTATATATAATATGCATTTATTTTTATATATAATAAGTGAATGCTCAGGACCGTTCATTTTGGGAAGTCTCTGGAGAACAAATTATACTTGTCTGACAGGATATATTTTCAGCTGTGTTGGAGAGAATATGACCTAGAAATGGACTTGGGGACGTTGATCCGGACAGATAGAAAACGCATGGACAGAGATTTCCGTGATGTGAACAGAGTAGTTAGGTTTTCCTCCCATCCATGGCTCCCTACATATTGGAAATGCTCTGGAACCCCGGCCCTGTGGTCTCTCCTCCCAGGGGGAACTCCTATGCTCTATGTGCTCATTTCCCAGCTTCCAGCCTTTGATTGATCATGCTTGGCTACTCTTGCAGGTATGATGTCATCATCTCACAAGACCTACGACAACATGGCAAATTATTTGGCTGTTCCACACCCTCAGGGCTTCACAGAGGCTTGAAAGGAGTGCCTGGTCATTCATCCTGGCCCAAGCCAGAAGGACCATGTTGAGATCAAAACAGGGAGTTACCAGTGCTCGCTTCGGCAGCACTTATACTAAAATTGGAATGATACAGAGAAGGTTAGCATGGCCCCTGCGCAAGGATGACACGCAAATTCGTGAAGCGTTCCATATTTTTGGAACTGGAAAGCATTATGCTGAGTGAAATAAGCCAGGCGGTAAAAGACAAATACCATATGATCTCACCTTTAACGGGAACCTAAGCAACAAAACAAACAAGCAAGCAAAATATAACCAAAGACATTGAAATAGAAAACAGGATGACAGTAACCAGAGGGGAGAGGGGAGGGAATTTCAGGGGGAAAGGGAGGGGATTATAGGAACAAGTATAAAGGACACATGGACAAAAACTAAGGAGGGTGGAAATGGGAGGGAGGTGGGGAGCACTGGGGGTGGTGGACTGGGACGGGAGTAAAAGACAGAAAAATGTAAAATAAATAAATAAATGGAGTTACCAAACCACTGATAGGCTATTGGTGTCTCCTCGGATTCTAAGAAAGGCTGGCAAGAACTGCTGTGAGCTTTATCGTGCTCTTGCACGGAACCTTGTGACAGGTGAATATGCAGTAAAGTGAAGTTTGTATTCACCTAGGATTGTGGACTCTGAATGTCTCCTAGAGGAATGATGCTCCAAGTCAAGCCCCCGGACCAGCAACACCTCCCTTACCAGGCAACTTGTTAGACAAGCACATTCTCAGCCTCACCCCAGACCTATGGAATCAGAAATTCTGGGGTTGGGAGGTGTAATCTCTATGTTAACAAGCCTCCTGCAGGGGATTCTGATGCTGTCTCGAGCCTCAGAGAGTGCTATGTATAGTCCTTAACAATTCTCCTCCTCATGTTCATCTTCAAGGCTGGTACGTCCTCTGCGTCTGCATGTTGGACTTAACCAAGCAGCATCTTCACTTTTCTCCACACTTGCTAGGAAACAGGTTGTAACTTCTTTGAAGTTTGAAGGAAGGAGTTCAGAGAGTGTCTGTGCTAATTATAGTGTTAGCTGCAGTCAATATTAATTCTTCTCTGTGCTTCTTAAAACTACAACGAAACTCTTAAGTATTTCATAAACATCCAGTGGGTTCCCTAATGAAGACATTCCTCCAAGGAGTACAAAAGCCTTCACAAAAAGTAGGTGGAGACGGACACATCTATTTTTAAGATCTTTTAATGTTGGGATTTTCATTGCCAATTGATGCTCCACTTTCCACGGGATCTTTTAAATAATCGTTTCTGTCCACCAGCTGTGAACAGACCGAAAGACCATGGGGTAGACTGGCCTTTTTATCATTCATCATTCCTATCTAAGGCTGTGAGTCCAGCGAGCTCGTCCTGAATGGTTCCTCGAGCATAAAATGAAAGGGAGCCAAGTCATTTCATGTGGGCAATGCATTTGAAATCAGGATAACCAACGAGTACACTGAAAGGCATCAAAAGAAGTTCAAAGGAAACCTCAGGCCCTACCGAGGGGCCACAGTTCATGGACGAGTTCGCGGCGTGCCCTCAACTAAGTCAGCCTTGCCTGCATTCCCTGGAAATGGGGCTGACACAACCTTAGAGAGCTGTTCACGTGAGTGGGTAAGTATGTGAAACTACACAGAATTGAGGTAAACTAAGTTATTGTAGGGCCCAAAGCTTGTCTGATCTGGGGCCTTCTTCTAAAACAATATATGAAATCACAAATACAGAACTACGTACAATACAGGTCTGGGAAGGGGCCCGTGCACTCCGTCACCCCCAAGAGGGAGACCCAGCAGCAGTGGCGATAACTATATTTATTTTAAGCCAGGGAAGGCAGAGCACTTGCTGCCTATATGTCACTGTGTCATTGGGCGTGTACGTGACTGTACTTCCTTTGTGCTGTAGACACCTCAGCGGCTGTCTGGCCAGGAGAACCTGTTCGCTGTGCTCACTGCATGACGACGTGGGTGCGGCTCCCCGGGGAGTGCCTGGCCTGCAGAATGTGCCCAGAGGCTGCAGAGTCAGGCTTCTGCCCGAGGAATGAAGGGCGCCCCAAGGTGTGCATTCACGGGGGCCACTGGGCAAGGCTGGACTGGGCAGAGCTTCCGCTGGCTTCTCCGTTAATCTTTTCATCTCACACGGGGAAGAGGCCGAACTGACTTCTTAAAGATCACTTCTTGATATAGACCTCCATCCCCTTCTGTCCTCAGGGAACTGCATACCAGAGACAGCCCAGTACTGGGGCTGCTCTGAGCTGCTCTCAGGCCCCAGCCTGCTCTAAGTACACCCCATGCTTCGCCCATGAACTCTGGGCAGGCAGAGCCTAGACCCTGACCTTTTCAGCCAGGACTTGGTGATAGGTGTATTTTTATTAAAACAGAATGGCAACGATAACAGAAATAAGGCTGTTTCAGTGAGTTAAAGGATCTGAACTCTTAAGCTTATCCTTCTGAGTCTATTTTTCCGGAGCCTGTCAGATGGTCCAGGATGGTAAATAATGGTGTCTTTTAATTGGGGATCCCACTTCACTGGGGACCCCAGAGGACCCTCGGGATATCGGCTCTCTTCAGGGGCACTGCAAAGAATATTCTAGTCAGAAAATACTGACAGGAGCTTTCGTGTAGAAGTGGCACACCTCGGTGAGTTCCCTTGTGTCACAGGAAAATGACAATTGATGGTCAGTGATGTAGCAATACAGCCAATGCAAGCCCGCCTGGCGGGCTGCGAGTCTATTCTGTGACTTTCTGAGATAACCAGGAGGGAGACTCATCAGCGGTGGCTGATTAACACCCATGCATCTAGGCCCATGCCGATGTCGGCACGAGGGGACTTGAACTTTTGTTCATGTGTACATCATTACAGTAAGCAGTTTTCTAGCAAGTGTTTCTTACTGGCCCTTGAGAGGAGAAAATCTGATGAGCTGCCATTCTACAACTGTATACTGAGAAGCTCTGTGCGAGGCCTGGGCCTGTGTGGTAGGGACAGAGCAGTGTACATGACAGACGAAGCCCTGCCCTGATAGCATTTACCCATCAGTGGAGGAGGCATAACAAACCAAAGGTGGATGAAACATGTAAGCTAATTATGTGGCATACGCCATGTTCCAGATGCTATTCTAAGAAAATATTAAGCCTACAACTTAATGGGGTGAGGACTGTTATTCTTATTCCCATTTTATGGATGGGAAAAATAAAGAGCAGAGAGATTCTATCTTGACTCCCTGGAAAGTGACACAGCCAGGCCTGGAACTCAGGTAGCTGGATGCCAGCCCCTGCCTGTATCTCACCCCCCACATCAAAACGCCTCCAAGTAGCTTGCCAGCGTCTAACAGGGCAGAAAGTTCTACGGAGAGAAATACAGCAGGGAAGGGGAAAGATCGGGTTTGGGGCATGGGGTGGAACCTGCAGTGTTTATACCAAATGGTCAAGAAAGACCTCACCAGAAAGGTGGCATTCAAGTAGAGACCTGAACCACGTGGAGAGCAAACTCCCACAATGCAAGCAGACACATGGCTGGGGCGAGGGAAAGGGAGGACAGAGAGGGAAATAAGGATTAGAGGTCCTACACAGTGTAGGGTATTGAGGCTCTTACAAGGACTTTGGATTTTATACAGAGTGAGGTGTAATGCCATCGGAAGCTTTTGTAATAAAGCGTGATGTGATCTGGATGAGACTGTAACAGGAGAAGTCTGGTGGCTGTGTTAAGGCAGACTAGAGAGGGCCGAGGGCAAAAGCAGAGAGCTGAAGCAGGAAATCTATTGCCCTCATCCGTGCCAAAGGCGAGGGGGACTTAGATGAAGGCAATTACGGTGCGGCTGATAAGAAGTGATCCCATTCTGACGATGACCTGAAGGTAGAATGAGATGGCAAGACTTGCTGGGATGAGATGCTGGGAGAGAAAGGGGTCAGGTGCTTGGACTGAAGGCCCGAACCATGAGAAGACTGAGGCAGAAAGGGCATAGGGGGCAGAATATCGGGGGCTCGGCTTTGCATTTATTACGCTGCGGAAATTAATTACCCACCCACATGGAGATTCCAACCAGGCAGTTGAATATGATCTTAAGAGTTCAGGGGAGCTGTGCAAGTGGACTAAAAGTAGAAATCTAAGTCATCAGCAGATATGCTTAGAGCTGTGGGACAAGCTGGGAAAACCGTGGGAGTGAGTATAGACAGAAAGGAAATGAGGTCCCAGGCCTGAGCCTTGGGTGGCTTCTTTTATACCAAGAGGGCACTTCTATGAGGTCAGAGAGATGAGTAGAGCAAGAAGGGTTGACTTGTAAGGTAGGAGAAAAACCGCAGGAGCATGCAATGTCCTGGAAACAAAAAAACAAACAGTGTTTTACAGAGAAAGGAAGGATCCATCATGTCCGACGATGCTGATAGATCCCAGAAGACGGGGATTGGGTTCCATAGCATGGCCCTCCCTGACGGCCTCGGCAGGGGCAGTATCAAGGAGGTGGTGGAGATGAAGGTTAAAGGCAGGAGTTGGCGGAGTTCCTTGAAACCGAACCACACAGTTTTCAGAGAGACCGAGAGGAAAGGAACCAGGGAACACAAGTATTGGCAACTCTTTCCTTGTTCATAAGGGAGAGAAGGCTGAAAGGGAGCAGAAACACAGGGCAGAAGCTAATGAGTGATGTGGGCTCAAGGGGTTACCCTTGTTTTTTAAGATGGGAAAAACTGAGAAGAGAAAGAATAGGCAGTGACGCAGGAGAGAGGATGAAGAATCCTTCTTCAGAGGGTGGGATGCTGTCCTTGCCAAAGGGGAGGGGTGGGGCCCCTGTGGACCTCACACGGGGCACTGTGGCCTGGAACGGCAAGACTGACGTGTGACGTGTGATCGCAGGAGGGTGCCGCTGGTGATCAGGGTGTCTGATCACGGTGTGCTTTGCCTGATCGTTTAGCTGGTTAAGCAGTCACATTTTTCTCTTGCAGTTCTGCGCCTGTTGAAGTCGCCTTTGTAAATTGTCCAAAGTTTTAGTTCTCCAGTGAAGCCCAACGAGATCCTCATTCACGGGCGGCCCATAAGTCATGAATGACCCATCATGACTCACGGATGCCCTGGCCCCTGCATCCTGCACACAGACGTATGACTGGGACATTTGAGGAGATTTCATGATGGAAAGGGATGGGTTTGAATTCCATATAAGCATTAGCAAGCATATATATTAGGGTTGACAAAGTGCACCTGAGTAATTTCTGTAAAGCCAGTGGTTTATGATGGAATACTTGATCTGCCCTAACCAAATATCGGATTACTGCATTTCCCTTTGCGGTTGCCGTGAGCTTCCTGCAAACCGACCTTTTAAATGTACCTCTCCAGGCGAAGAGTTTGTAAACCATGTACCTAGAAATTCTTAATCAGAACCCTTAATTTGACTGGATGTTTCTGAGCAACTGAGTCAACGGAAAAGAAAAATATCTCCAGAATATAAACTCATATCAATGATCTCACTGGAAAAAAAATGACAAAGAACTAGCCAAAAATTTAAGTGGGGGTGGGCAAAAATTCTGCTTATATTGTCTCTATCAACTATAATGCTGAAGGGTAAAAATAAAGGTTAAGAACAAACAAGATCGCAAATATTCCAGGCAGATGACAGTAATCGTGCTTTAGACCAGGTGGGGGACACAGAGAGGACCCCTAATTTGCTAAGTGAAAGCATGAAAACTCCAGTTTGAAAAGCGAAGTGCCATACTGTGGAAACAAATCGTTAGCAGGAGTTTAATTAGCCAGAAACCAACTTCGACCCCAACAGCGTCTGTCCTGGACTCGCTGTTTAATCCAGGATTCTCCGTCTGTTCTGTTTGTAGGAAGGGGGAGACTGAGGAGACTCTGAACTGGCCAGAGTCATTCCTTTAAGAAATCTCAGCGAGGAGACCCTGGAGCTGGTCAGAGGCTTCTGTCCGTCTGCTCGTTGCAGTGACCTGAGACGCCAGATCCAAGTGGAGGCCTGTCCTCAGGGGCTTGCGAGAGCCCAGAACAGGAGCAGACAGCAGGTCACCGCAGGGACACAGAGGCTTCCGTGGACCGTGCAAGGGGTGGGTTTCCAAAGAAACGTCGCAGAACCACTGTGGCATGGGGCGACTGGGCTGTGTGCCGCCTGAGGGCGAGTGAAAGGGACCGGCTGCACACATGAAAGGTCTCTCTGTCTTGGAGTAAACTTTGAAGAAATGATCAAACACTCACCTACTTCTGTTAGCCGATGCTCTGCAAACAAAGTTTGAATTGCTTTAAGAGGAAAAAAAAATCCTGATAAAATGAACACAGTGGTCACTAAAGTTTGAGCCGACCAGACCAAATGGAGAAATCGGATAGGCTGAGCCAACAAGACTCGGCCCCTTCTTTCTTTCAAAGGAAGAATCCCAAATGTATACCATATTTTTCAGACTATAAGACACATTCTCCCCAAAATTTGGGAGGAAAATGGGGGTGCATCTTATAGTCCGAATGTTGTTTGCTTGGCTCGCTGTGTGGGGGCAGCGGTAGAGTGGGGTCACAAGTTATTAAATATTTTACCACATTTTTTGCTTCAAAATTTTTTTTTCCTATTTTCCTCCTCTAAACCCTAGGTGTGTCTTATGGTCTGGTGTGTCTTACAGTCCTAAAAATACAGTACTCCTTAGCTTTGCAAGAAATCTTCCCCAGGAAACATCCAAGTGGATTTTCAGCTACCCAGCCAATTATTCTAATTGTAATTATTACGATTCCGAGACCTGGGATGTATGCCCAAGTCGTGCGGTGGATGTGTGTGTGCGTGATCTTTAAGAGCACGTCAGCGCTAGAGCAACCTACGGGTGTGAGTTTCCGGACAGACAGGGAGATGGCTTCCCTTCTGAGGAGGGGCGGGACCAGGGCTACGAAAGGAACCGAGTGGCCTGGACACCGAAAGCTCATTTTCAGAACACACTGAGCGAACCAGTTGAAACTTGCCCATGGATTCTTTTCCCCTTGGCTCACAGCTTTTCATTCATATTGGTTTTGACTATCCCACTCGTTTTATTTTTAATTCCTTATTCATTTTCAGGCCTTTCCATATAAGGGTTAACAAGGAGCTGCTAAATCCACTGTTGGCATTTGTTACCTCATGTCTGAGAAAGCTTGTTTTTGTTATATTCCCCCCATGCCCAGCTTCAGAACGCTCCCAAGTATTAATGCTTCGTTACAGAAAGGGGTGCGTGTTGACATCAATTTGGGGGAAGTCAGCTATAGGCTATTTTCAGTGGTGGTTGGTAACAATGAAATAATTCATTCAAGCAAAGATGAGACGAGAGAAGTTACTCGAGGAGAAAAGACAACTCTCCCACACAGAAGAATTCTAAATAACTTACACAGATACTCAGCTCTCAAGGAAGAACAGGGCAACTCGCTGTTCCTAAATTGCGGGCAGTGCATGGTGACTTCCTCCCAAAGAGCCAGATATGGGAAGAGTGGGGAAAGAGAGACCTGGCAGTGGAGAAACCCGGCAAACACAGCCTCAGCCAGGTGGCCAAGGTCAATGTCCACAGCGATACGCTGTGTTGATAATCACGTTCTTTTCACATGATGAGACGATCAGGGTACTTACCTTTGTGGTCTTCTGCCCCAAACCCCTCACCTAATGATGAGAAAAATATCAGACGAAGCCCACCTGAGGGACATTCTACAAAACAGTGACCAGGACTCCTCAAAACTGTCGAGGTCAATGGCAGTGGGGTGGGTGCTGCGAGCAGGGTGGGAAAGCGCCCCTCTTGGAAGTCCCACCTGCATTCTAATCACGACATTTGTGGGTCCCGACCCCACACTCAGATCCCCACGGGCACTTGGAATGATGCTGAATCCCATCCTGTAGTCGATTGTAGCCCTAAACCTAAGTCGTACCCACCTGATGTCTTGGGAACAGCCCAACCCTGGAGCATTTTTAAGTGGTTTCTATAATGAGCATGAGCAAACCCACAGGTGTGCCTAAATGAGGATTTGCGAGGCTGAGCAGGGCTTCCCAACCCTGTACTTCAGAAAGGTGGCTCCCTTCGATTTACAAAATAAGCTGAAATTGTACATCCCAGCCCAAACGGAGAGAAGCAGCTTCTCTTTCATGTTTGCGAAAGATGTACGTGAGGTCCTGAGAAAGCAACTGGAAACAGCAACTTCTCCAACTCTGCCCTTTTCCAAACACGGTCAGAAAGCTCACGACTTGCTCAAGACGCTTGGGAAGGCCAGTCAAAGAAGAGACCCGTTCGATAACTTCTTAAATGCAGGGAGCTACAAAGTAAACTGTTCCATCACGACTTCCTGCTGGAAAAGCCAAAGCTCCTTGAGCTCACTTGGAGGGAAGACTGCACCTCTGGAACACGCTGCAGCATGTTTTCCAAGTGCCCTGGGGTGTGGGACGGTGACAAGTTTTCTTTCTTTTTTCCCTCTTTGGTTATCTGTGTTTTCTAACGTTTCTACAGTGGACATGGACTGCACCTGTCATAATAGACACAAACAAGGAAAGCTATGGAAAAAGGAAGGCCAGACGGCTGTTTGGGCAGGAAATCGCTTACCTAGAAAAGCATGACGCAAACGTGGGCAGGAGTGGTTCTTCCTGTGACTGACCAGGCTGGCAAAGCCCTGGTTTGCGGGAGATTATTTCTATGACTGGGGCAGGTCTCTGGGGAATTCCGAGTAACACTCTTGGTGGGTTGGAGATCTGGAAGAAAGTTCGAGTTGCCTGGTTCCATGAAACTGACAACTAACCTGAAGACAATTCAGAAAAGAAAAAATAAATAAACAAAAAACCAAACCAAAGAACCTTACAGCCAAGGTTGGAACACAGATCAGTGTAAGAAACTGCTGTCAATGAATCCGGAAGAGAGAAGTCACTTCAAAAACCAAGGCTTTCATTCTGAGGCTGGTGCGTTCATCTATTTTCAGCACTATTCAGGAAAAAAAAAAACAAGAGAAAAAAACCCACTTAGGCTGGCATGTGGGGGACTTCCATGGACCCCACCACCGAGTCCAACTTTCTCTCATTGTGCAGTGCACCGTGATTAGGGGACTGACCTCAGCTCCAAAGCAGGCCCACGTTGACCCAAACGGGGGGTTGGCGAACCTTTTCTGTAAATGTCCAGATAGTAACTATTTGAGGATCTCTGGGCCCTATGGTCTCTGTTAGCAATGACTAAACTCTGCCGTTGTTGTGCAGAAGCAGCCGTGGATAGCGGGTGGGGTGCGACTGTTCTACAAAGACTTCACCGGGCAGCAAGTGGGCGGGATTAGGCCCACAGCCTTGTCTGCTGACCTCTGGCCTAAGCCAGTCAGAGTTCTCCCGAAACTCTTGCCAGTGATTATGGTATTTAGGTGTAAACCAATCAGCATAAAGCATTTTCCTGGTGTAGTTAATGGTTCAGAGACAGGCATGTGACCTAAATTGGCCCCATGAAGAGGAAAGATTTTTGTTTGAAGTTTGGGGGAGAGGGGTTTGATCTCTTTCTGCCTACCTGAATAAGGAAGCATATAACTCTAATTGTATTTAACTGGTCACCAGTCTATAGCTATGAGGGCAACCAGACTTCACATGAAGTGTTCTCCGAGTGATGGAAGAGATGAACCTTGCATCCTTGATGGTATTGTTGGACCGCAGGATGATATAACACCATGTCCCAACCAGCCTCTGGATTTTCCATTATTTGAGCCTGTTGGCTTGCTTATTGTAAAAACCACTTTGAGCTGGGACTTCTATTACTTTCAGCTAAATGCATCCTAACCGTTAGAAAAATTAAAAAGAAGTTTATGACTCTCAAAACTTGCAAAGCCTAAAGAGTTGATGCCTGTTTCTATAAAAGGTTCCTTTCCACCATTAAAAAAATATGGATAAAACTACAATCGATTTTTAAAATTACCTACACTGGTGAGTGTGGGCCTTCCAGGGGGCAGCGAAGGTTTGATTAAGTGACCTTTAATGTATGAAATGTCGGGGTTGGGGGGTACTTTCTCTGAGATGAGACTGAGAATACGGATGCAAAGAGACAGGGAGGACATGGACACCCTCTTTCTCTTCCATTAATGCTGTCGGTCTTAACCACAGGTCTCTTCTCTTCGTCATCTCCAAGCTCTCTATGTAAGAAAGTAGTTTTCAAAAGCACATTTAAAACTGAAAGGATGAAAACGATCTTAAACCTTAGGTCTTAATAAAAGAGTTTGTGAAGAAAATAATAAACCACTTATAAAATGTCAAAAAAAAACCACTTTTATAAGCAACATCTCAGGTTGAAGTATGTTGCTGAAGTAGGTTGCTCATTCTTTCAGATTTATTTTAGTCTCTCTTAGTTGTAGGAATTTATAGCTTTGGTGATACCGCCAATGATTTTAATAAAATAAGAGAATTTGAGTTTTAGAACTGTTTTTCTTCCAGTCAGGCCCAATCTCACCTTTCTTCATCTCGGTTTAAATATTTATGTGATGGAAATGAAAAAGCATACTTATGGACTTCCGGCCAAGATGGAGGTGTAGATGGAAATACTGTGCCTCCTTGCACAATCAAAATTAAAGACAACAGATATTTACAAACAATAACACAACCAAAACAGAAAATTGAACTGCGGAGGTCCGACAACCATTCAACCAGACTGGTAAGAGGGGCGGAGT
>PVKM010047107.1:0-11531 GCA_004027735.1 Carollia perspicillata
CGTGACATGTAATAAATACAGTCTCATAAGCATTGAGTCAAAGGGGGAGATCACATCTCTAATCAAACAGTCGTCGCCGTCCCTCTGGCTAGTCCAGGGCACTTGTGTTCAACTTTCCCCTTCTACTCTCCTCCAGCTCCCAAGCCTACGATCTTGGCAGGATAACACTCTTGCTCAGCCATACACGTGCGTCAGGTGTGAGAGAGCGTGGTGAGTTGAAGAGCAAGGAGCCACTTGGTCGTGTTACGAGAGAGATGTGGGGAGGCGGAAGGCAGCCGGAGATGCAGCTAAGATGGGGGTGAGGCCAGGTCAGCCAGGGCCCTGGGAGACGTCCCGCTAAGAAGGTCAGGCTCTCTCCTCACTAGAGCTGGGAGATGTTCTAATCAGGGGAGGTGGTCGGATGTGCGTAGTTAGAATTGTGGAAGATGAGTTGGGAAGAGGAGGAAGGACTAGAAGAAGGAAGGCCCACTGGGAATAACATTTTAAGACCTGAATTAAGGTGGTGGAAGTGGAAAGGAAGAGCAAGAGGACGGAATCAAAAAAATATGGGGAAAGAACGGACAGAACTAGGTGGCAGAAGGGATGATGGCGGAAGACAATGACTGATGTCTCTACTTCGCAAAACTGGGTGCACCGGCAGCGCTCTTAACAGGAACAGAGGAGAGGCAGGCGCGAGGCTGGGCTGGGGGAGGCGAGGAGACCGCAGCTCCGGTGAGGATGCGCTGAAATTGCAGCACCGAGGGGGCACTGTCGTGAGACTGAGGACCTGGAGAAAGGTGTGGCCTGGAGATTCGGATTTGTGAAAAGGCGTGATCCGCCCCCCAAAGCTGCGTTATTTGGAACACGCCGCTACTTCTGGCCCAAGGGAGCCGGTAGCATTTCTTGTCCCACCTCTTTCGCCAGGTTTTTCTAAGGCCCCTGACTACCAGTTTGTTATGCTTTTACTCTTTTAATAATGTTTTGCAGATAGCAGTTATTTAAATCTTAGGCAATTAGACTCTTAGCCATTATCAAATTTAACTTTGTAGAACATAAAGTTCTGCAGAAACCCAGGGACTTCTGTTTATTGTGTTTTGCATTTAACACTCAGGGGTGCTTTGCTGGCCACATCCCCCCTTTTC
This sequence comes from Carollia perspicillata, assembly GCA_004027735.1. Lineage (NCBI taxonomy): Eukaryota > Metazoa > Chordata > Mammalia > Chiroptera > Phyllostomidae > Carollia > Carollia perspicillata. The sequence goes on from PVKM010047107.1 coordinate 1,122, forward strand.
CAGCTCACTTTTTCCAGCTGTCCAGCCTTTTCCACCCTCCAGCTTCTCTTTGTACTTTTGGTCACTGCCTCATTCTGGAAACTTTGTTCTTCCTGGGTTTCCATGACACCCTCTGATTTTCCACTTACTCCAGTCTCTCTGGCTGCTATACTTCCTCAACCCTCTACTGAAAAATTAATTTTTCCTAAGATTTCCTATTTAGCCTTCCTTTCCACTCATTTTAGTAGATACCCAGAGAGATCTCATCCACTCGCACGGCTTAATACGACCATCGACATTTATTTCTGAATCTGAACCTCTTCTCAGTCTTCTCGGTAGGAACCCAAACATCCAGCTCTTTTTAGAAGACCTTTATTTGGAAGTGTCCCACAGGCACTTCAAACCAACTCACCAAAATGAAATTTTCTTCCTTTCTGTAAACGTGGGCTTTCTCCATCCTAAGTCTCAGGGAAGGATATCGTCATCCCCCACTGACCCGGGAGGAACCCTCGACTTCTCCACCTTTATCTCCCAAACTCAGTCTGTCATGAAAGCCTAGCAACTGTCCCTGTTAAAGGAGCATTTTCCTAGAGGAGAACGTGGTGTGATTGAAGAGAACAAGAAGGGAGTGAGAGGAGCATATAAAGGAGAAGACCAGCCCGGCAGGAGAGAAGTTTGGCTGAAGAATACTGAGAACTGTCAAGTGGATGTGACTTAAAGACAATACACTGTATGTGAGCTGATGGGGTCGTGGAACCACCAAATACAGGCAGATGGGTGAAAGGGTCACTGCAAGGTGCATGTTTTAAAAATCAGTCACATGAGAAATGAGAGTCAGAGCAACGTTAGCTTTGCAACTAGAAACAACCACTTCTTAGATTTTATTGAAGACATGAGGGAAAAACAACGAAGTTCCAACTAGGAGCTCAGAAAAGCTGACCTTGAATTCGAATGTCAGCGAAAGTATACTAAAAAATAAAACAAATTCTGATTGAAGGAGGCAAATTGAAATTAGGCATTAGCGGTACAGCTAGGAGCAGACTGTTGGAAATAATTGCAAGAATGACATCATCTGATTGAAAAGTGCTTATAAGTCATTCCTCAACTCTATATAGATAGTTTTTACATTGAATATACATATTTATATATAATATATATTTTATCCTCATCTGAGGATTTTTTAAAAAATTAATTTTAGAGAGAGAGGAGAGAGAAACGTTGATCAGTTGCCTCCCACATGCACCCAGACCAGGGATCGAACCTGCAACATTTTGGCGTATAGGATGACACTCCAACCAACTGAGTGACCTGGCCAGGGTGAATATATGTATATTTTTAAGTCACCAAACTGAAATGTGATGACTTCCTAAAACATCTGAATTTCCACATTTCAATAAAAATGTAGGTTAAAGTACATGATAATACAGCACACTATATGACATATTGATACATTGATAAACATGGTAATTTCTACTTTATTTGGCTTAGATACTACATAACTCAGGGTAAGCGCACTTTCCTCCCTAATGTGGTTAGTCAGTAGTTAAATAACTGGGAGAAAACGAAGTACATGCCAGGCAGCTCTACAAATCCTGTTTCAAAAGCAAAGTAACAAATACAAACAGTTGTAGCAAACTTTTACTTTTGTAAATAAACCGCATTCCTGAAGCAGAAGATTCAAAAAGTAAGAATAAATCTACTTTCTTGGATGAAAGTGAGGGCTCTAAAGGGGAGTTCATTTTCAGTTTTCAGTTTAGAAATGCGAAGAGACCATCAATGTCTGCAATTTTGAGAGACAAATAGGAACGATAAAACGACTAACATGAGTTAGCAGTTACAACGGGGCATTAGAAATGAATGATGGATGTGTTTAAAACCAAATCTCTCCTCTTCTTCCTTGCAATTTCCCCCTTTCTTTCTGGTTGCAATTTCAGTGATAAAACCCTCCCACGCTGCTAAGTTACTTACGTGAGGTCCTTCAGAGCACAGCCCCTGGTAACAAGACATGTTGATTTCCATCCCGCAGCGCGAGCTCTGTACCCGGTGTCAGTGTCGTTCGAATCGAGGAGCAGGGCAGATGTTTGCTCTTCTGGTTCGGCTGCAACAGCACAGTCATTACCAGGCCCCTGAATCCTGGACTGAATCCTGCGCCCCACCTCTAGGAGGAAGTTAGTGTCTGAGAGTCACTTCCCTGTGTTAGGTGTGCCGTGCCACCTGGCGAGTTTATTCATTCTGACGAGTTTATTTTCTACTAGAAGAATTATTTTCTTCTGAGTTTCTCGAAGGTAGAAGGTAGAAAATCTACAGTCAAAATCTCAATAGCCTTTTCGCATTGCTTTCATACATGGTACATTCAAAACATGTATTGATATACTGCTTTGAGGCAAAAAAATAAAATTAAAGAAATTAACATGGAGGATTCAAATTTCCTTAATAGCCACAGACCTCCACATATTGAATACCCTTAGTTTCATGAGATTGAAGGACAAAAAAAACCAATATTGTTTCATTTTATGTAAGTTACATTAGAATAGAAAACTTGCTACATTTAATAAATGCACCTTGGTTCTCAGCGACCCCCACAACCAGATTGGTGGCAAGGGATACAGGCTGATGATCTGCCGTTTTTACTTCATTGGTATGCGTTCATCTGAACACATCACCAGCCTAGCCTTGTCTACCACTCATTTTGCATTCTACTTAAGGGAAACTAAAATGAAAAGTAGTTCGTTGCAAAGAAAAGAACACTTTATACTGCTCCTCTTATTTTTTATTTTAATTGTTGTTTTATTGCTTTGAGAGATATAGAGAGAAACATCAATTTGTTGTTCCACTTACTTATGCATTCATTGGTTAATTCTAGTATGTGCCCTGATTGGAAATCAAACCCACAACCTTGGCACATGGGGGCCACACTCTCACCGACTGAGCGAGGCGGCCAGGGCTCGACGCTGATGTTAAAAACTGATGAAGAGGGCTTCCAGTTAAGATGGCGGCACAGGTAAACCTCCTCTCATGACCGCATCAAAATAGCAACTGAACTACAGAACCACCATTACTGATGACTGCTGGGAGTCTAGCTGAACAGAAGTCCTATCCTGAGGACATACAGAAGAAGCCTTGTCAAGACGGGTGGGAGGGGTGGAGACAAGGAACAGGCTGATCCCTCGCCCACCTGAGACAGTTAAAAATTAGGAGGGATATCTGAGCGGTGCGGAGGTCCCACATGAGGATCAAGGGGTCCCAGCCCCACAGTGGGAGCCCCAGCCCAGGTTTCGAATACCCGGAAAAGTCCCATAACTTCTGGCTGTGAAAACCAGTGGGTATGGTGGCTGAGTAAGACAGAGGGCTTCTGGAGTTCCGGGCGCTCCTCTTAAAGGGCTTCTGCATGGACTTACTCACTGACCCACTCACCCACAAGGCAAGGGCCTGTGACTGATCAAATGTGTCGAAAGGGGTTTGCAAAGTTTCATGCTGGAGATTCTTGCTGGACAATGCTCCCTGGTCAGATAGGCCAGCTGACTTGATAACGATCAAATCCAGACATTAATTGAGAACAATCAATGTCATACAATGTGGGAGATCGCCGACATACTCAACATATCCAAATCAATAAAGTTATTGGTGAAAATGAAAAATGTCTCTTTTATTTTACAGAAAAATATAAATGGACTTTTTGGCCAACCCAGTACGTTAGGGCCTGAGCATCTTTTCTTGTTTTCCATCTAATTCTTCCTTAGAGTTGACTCAAAGGAAAATTGACTCAAGCCTGCTCTGTGGGTTTGGCCGGAGAGAGAGACAGAGAGAGACAGAGAGAGAGTGTGTTTTCTCCCCCTTCACTTCATCTTTCCAGGCTGCTCTGTGAGAAAGTTGGCTCACGGGCCATAGTGACTGGGCAGGCCAGCCACCCTCACCCTCTGTCCTTTTTCTTTTTTTTTTTAAATATTTTATTTATTTATTTTTAGAGAGAGGGGGAGGGAAGGAGAAAGAGTGGGAAAGAAACATCAATGTGTGGTTGCCTCTCATGTGTCCCCTACTGGGGATCTGGCCTGCAACCCAGGCATGTGCCCCGACTGGGAATCGAACCAGCCACCCTTTGCTTCGCAAGCCCGTGCTCAATCCACTGAGCCACACCAGCCAGGGCTCTGTCATCACTTTGGGCTCCAGAGGGCAAGATGCCAAGAATCAGATTTGGGGGTAGGTTAGATGCCACCTTTTGGCTAAGCCAAGAGCTTTAAAAGCCAACTTCCTCAGACATTATCCTAGTTTGCCCCAGGGGACACTACCCTCAGAATGAATGACTTCCCAGGGCTCCTCCTTCACTAGGACTTGGCTTTGTCCATGACCGCCTCTGCCTCTTGCATTTTCGATCTCTTCCTTTCTGTAAGGGCCTCCCCGTCTGGGTGCCAACGTGTTCCTCCACAGCAAAAGCAGACTGAGCTAACCCTCTCCAGTCCTCTCTGCCGTGGGGTCTTTGCATGCTGATGCCGCCTCTTCCTTCCCATCGTCACATGATATTTGGAAGAATGGGTTATGCTTAGGGTCTTCACCCGGCAGCCACCCACTCATTCCTTAATTTGTTTTTTAATTATTTTTTTAAGACTTTAACTTATTTTTTAGAGAGAGGAGAAGGGAAGGAGAAAGAGAGGGACAGAAACATTGATGTGCAAGGAGAAACATCCATCCTTTGCCTCTTGCAGGCCCCCAGCTAGGAACCTGGCCCGAAACCCAGGCATGTGCCCTGACTGGGAATTGAACCGGTGACCACTCGGTTTGCAGGCCGGCACTCAACCCCCTGAGCCACACCAGCCAGGGCGTCCTTCAATTGTCATGTCTGTCTTCAGGCCCCACCCTCCCCTGAACTGCTGTCGTCAAGGTCAGGAGCCCTTCCCATGACCCCCACACACCTCGCAGCCTGTGGCTGGCAGAGCCTCCCTTGGCTCTCACACCAGATGGCCTTGTGGGGCTCCTTTCAAGGCTTTTCCTGCCTTATCTTCTCCTCCCCCAGAATAAGGGCGCCCAGAGGGCTGTTTCCTGGCCTCCTTCCTCTCTCCCTGCATCCGTCCTCTCTCGAAGCAACCCCTCTGCCTGCGCACCTCCTGCCTTCCCAAGAGAGAAAGGCCGAGGCATCTCGTCCCATTCTCGTTCCCTCCCAGGGCCCAAAACTAAAAATAGAAATGTTGCCAGCCTTATGACCAGGCCTCTGGGAAGGCCAACGGGAACAACTCAGGCTTGCGGAAAGGAAGTGTGATCCCTGGGAGTCAGGCGGTTCGGAAGGAGAAGGAGATTCTTGAAGAAGGAGACACAGCAGCCCAGCAGCCTTGCTTTCTACTGACAGGATGCGACCCAGCCAGCTGTCACGGCAACGTGCAGACAGGGACCAGGTGGCAGAGAGATGTCAGTCCAAGTGTATGGGGAGACCTGGGGGCCAGACGGGAGAGGAGTCAAACCATTTACCCTCAGGAGTGACCCACAGCTCCTCGGGTAATGTTGAGGGAAAATAAAAGCCTAAGAGGTGCTCCAGGGACAGCCCATGGGCAGGCGCTGCCCCTGCCGCTGCTCGAGGCCCCCGCAGCACACCCAGGCTGCTTGCTGATGCCCCCTGAGGAGAGCCGGGGGCCCTACAGAGGGGCCTTCTTATCAGGCAACGGCGAACCTGTTTGAAACGTGGGTGGGCTCTGACTGCAGCCGGCAGAAAGCTCTCTCTTACTCAGAACGTGGGGGCCCTTCTTTCCTTCCTAGGTCCCCAAGAGCCACCCCCTAGTGCGCCGGAACGTGAAGCTCAGAGGACTCGGGCAGCCCTGCCGGCGTGCAGTGGGGGAACAGAGCAGGTGGGGTGCCCATCTGCCCAGGCGCAGCCGCTGCTGTCAGAGGCGAAGTGAGTGTCAGCGTCCAGCAGAGCTAGGCAGGACCACCAGGCTCTGCCGTATTAGCCACAGGTATTCGTTAACCAGCGGCAGAGCCCTAGCACCGGCGCCTGGGCTGAGTGCGTGAGTGTGAGTGTGTGCGCGGTGGGGACATGTGTATGGGACTACAGAATACAGCACGCACACTCTGAGAGGGGGAGGGGGAGATGAGGACGGCGGGGCAGGGCGAGCGCTGAAGTGGGGACCAGAGCGCCCAGGAGGAAACAAGGCCTGAAGGGCCTGTCACGCCTAAACCAGCGGATGGATCCCCGTGTGTGCAGGGCGCCCACGAGCTGTCCCGCGTGCTCCAGGAGATGGTGTCCAGGAGAAGGGCATCGGTCAAGTAGAAGACAAAGAGGGCAGGGAGGCCAGGGAGGCCAGACCCTGGGAGCCTGGGGCGGGGGTGCGTGGGGGGCACAGCAGACCCCGAGGGGCATTGCCTTCCCTTTGTCTTCTTGTCTCTCTGCTGTTAGAGAGCCAGTCCAAGGCAAACAGAATGATTCAAACCTTTCTCCCTCCAGATTTCCTTTTCTTAACAACAATTTCATAATTTTTTAATGAAATACAGTGGAAGAATAGAGGAGAATACAACTCAGCTTTTAACCTTTAGCGTTATTTTAGATCTTGTACTTGAGAGAGTAGATATCACAGGTACCACGGAGGGATGCACTCTTCTGCCTCCGAGGGGACACGGGATGTCCATCAGCTCTGCTGTGGGCTGCCTTCCACGGTGGAGTCCCAGTCCTTTGAGAGTCATGGGGTGCATGCCTTGAGGTAGGAAGGCAGGCGCTGAAGTGGTGGACCCCAGATTCCCTCTCCCTTGCTCAGGAAGGCGGCTGTGCAGCAGGTCAGCTGTTCGCGGAGGCCTAAGTACGCGGGATGTCTGAAGGCTTGGCGCTGCGGCCGCGTGAAGAACACCCTCCCCAGCACGGGCACCAGCCTGTCTTGTGATGACTTTCATCCTGCCGGCCCTGGTTTCACTGACGTCTTGATTGAATTGCACGCCCATGTTTATGGCGTGGCCTGTTAACCACTGGGGTTCATGAATCATTGCTGTAATTTTCCACTTAATGACCTGATCTGCAGATGGGTATTGCCATACTTACGCAAATATTTCCTCTCTTCACCTGCAAGATCAGGACAACACGCAACACCTACTTCAAAGATCCTCTGAGGATTAAGATGATACACATCGATCACCTAGCACAGTAATTGACAACACATATCGTAAATGTTTTCTCCCCTTCCTTTCTAAGTTCTCATAAAGCAGCCGCTTAAAGTTCCGTTTAGAATTTTCAGTGTTGCCGGAGAGGACCATGGTTAGAACTTCTGGAAACTGCTTTTGGTCCCCTAATGGAAATTGTGGCGTTTTCTTTCTTCTGATTAACCCCAGTTGCTGGAAAACCTGCAGGCATTAACAGTGTTAAAGGATGATTTTTCAAAAATGTAAAAATACGACCTTCACGCAACCATAAAATGGCATGTGTCAAAGCTGAATTAATGGGCATTTATCGGTGCCCGCTCATCGCCAGGGCACCGGTAAGATGTCGAGGCTGTGTCGAAGGAGACCGCAAGGAGCAGCGGGCAACGAGGAAAGAGAAAATGGCTTTGCTCATACACGCAACACTGGTTAATACCTACACGCAATCAAATGTAATGTTCGGGCTTATCTTTTCCACAAAAGAGAAATCAACTGTATCCTTATCACACAACATTCATTTGCATCGCTATGGACAAGAATTGTTTGCATCCACCAATTATTTACAGGTTTACTTCAACTCCCACAGAAATGGAAAAGAGCTCAGTTCAGTCAGAAATCGGTCCAACCACACAAGCCCAAGAATCAGAAAACCAGAGGTTCCCATGGGCAGCAGTTAAGCATCCCACTGAAAGGAAACCTAATCGTCTCTGTCGCCCATTTCCACACCCTGGACAGTTTTCCAGGTATTCAAAGATGCCTGTGCCTATAGGATGTGGTCTAGGAGGGCGGCCTTGAGATGTCCTCATTCTGAATTGTGGGACCGCAAAGTCAACCTGGGACAGCCTCCATCTGGACGGCCAGCCCCTGTCACAGCCAGTGCCTTACCCCAGCCCCTGGTCCCAGGAACTCCCTGCTCCCTGGGCCATGCTGGGGGTTAGGGAAAGGGTGCAGAGCAGGCAGTCCCAACAGGCCCCACTGTGGTCCTGCGTTTGGTAGCCGAAGGGCCAAGCTGTGGGTGCAGCGCTGCGTTTTAGGGTTTCCCCGACAAGCTGCTCCAGCCGACCGCCCTCCTTTGTCCCTGCAAACCCTCAGCTCCTGCTGCGGAGATCACGAATAGGATGTGCAAACTTTCACAAAACACTGTTAAACAGTCATCACACGCTACCTTGGGACACGTCTTGTATCATATTCTTTTAACCTGTACATTTTTAACAGGTGTTATTTCTTATCTTCAATGAAGTTGTACTTTGACAGCAGAAACGATTCCCCTCTATCACAACCCAGTACCAGGCCTCAAATACGTATGCAACAGGTGTCGAATTGGGTGTTTAAACAGGTGTTTAATCAGATGTTAAATACAAATTGATTGAAGGGATAGATAGGAGGTATTAGGACAGAGTCCTTCTGTGCTCAGAAAAATTCTTCAACTGGCTAGTGCCTTCAGAATGACGTGAGATCAACTTACTGGAGAGCCCCCCTCCCCTCACACGGTCCAGCTCTCCCTGCGTTGCCCCATGTTAATCCCCCAGCACAACACTGAGTTTTGTGTCTCTGTACCTTCTCTCCCGATCGGGAATGCTCTTCTCCGTCACCTTCAAGGCTTAACTCCAACGCCCTCTCCTCCACGAAGCCTTCCAGATCCCTCTGGTCGGAAGTTCCCTTGTCACTTGCTTGTCCCCTGCACAGCTCTGGTGAGAAGAGGACAGATGCAGGCTGTGGAGCCAGACTGCCTGAGTCCACTTACCGGTGCCGTGATCTCTGGCAAGTTGCAAAACCATTCTGTGCCTGAGTTTTCCAGTACGAATTTTGAGAAAATGCTACTGCTCATCTCATAGGGTTTTGTGAACATTAAACGAATCAATACGTGTAAAGCACTTAGAAGATGCCTGCGCCCTGGCTGGTACGGCTCAGTGGATTGAGCATGGGCCAGCGAACCGAAGGATCACGGTTCGATTCCCAGTCCTGGCACATGCCTGGGGTGCAGGCCAGGTCCCCGGTGGGGGTCGTGCGAGAGGCAACCACACACTGATGTTTCTCTCCCTCTCTTCCTCCCTCCCTTCCCCTCTAAAAATAAATAAGTCTTTAAAAAATAGGAAGAAAAAAAAAGATGCCTGCCACATAGTGAGTGCCCGTGGGAGTTAGTTATTCGGATTCCTTTGGATGCCGTCGTAATTTTTATTGGTGCCTCTTTCAGTCAGTTCCCTGTGTCGTACACTGATTTTACTTTTTACATTTCTGTCTCCTTGACTGAAGGAAGCTCCCTAAGGGGTGTTTAGGGAACATGAGCTAAATGAATGAATGCATTAAAGACTGGATGGAAGGGTAACCAAATCCTAGTCAGAAACCAAATGTTTTGCTCATTGTATGCATGCCTCTTTTAAAAACCTCTGAACTTTTTGAGCTTCTGTACGGCAGCCTCAGGCATCTGTTGGGTCTGGAGTGTGCTGTTCGGATGGTCCCAACACCTGTCGCAGCACCGGTGTCTCCTCTACATAAACCATCTTGTGTGTGTTTGTTTTCTGGGTGTCAGTCAGAGCGGTAACTTGATCACCAGTTTGTCTCACCTTCTAAAATCCGCACACATAGTTAATTTTTTTCTGAATGAAAGCCCCAGATGAGGAAGAAGGAACATTACGCCTAGCAAGTTACCTGATGTTGAACAATTCACTTCCACACCTGGTTTTCTATATCTTCATTTTAAGGATTTTATTTATTTTATTCTTTTTTAAATGTTTAAAGATTTTATTTATTCATTTTTAGAGAGAGGGGAAGGGAAGGAGAGAGAGGAAGAGAAACATCAATGTGTGGTTGCTTCTCATGTGCCCCCCAGTAGGGACCTGTCCTGCAATCCAGGCATGTGCCTGGACTGGGAATCGAACCAGCGACCCTTTTGTTCTTAGGCCGGCACTCAGTCCACTGAACCACAGCAGAGGGAGCTATTTATTTTATTTTTAGAGAGAGGGGAAGTGGGGAGAAAGAGAAGGAGAGAAACATCAATGTGTGGTTGCCTGTCACCCACCCCCTATTGGGGACCTGGCCCACAAGCCCTGATTGGGAATCGAACTGGCAACCCTTTGGTTTGTAGGCCAGTGCTCAATCCTCTGAGCCACACCAGTCCAGGCTCATATCTTCATTTTTAAAAGGTGATTTCACTTCCTCTGAGGACCAAAGAGTTTTCACTATACACCCAGCACCCCAGATTTATTATAAACTCTTTTTTGAGGACATTTTTTCATTGTTTTTTTAGACAGAGAGGAAGGGAGAGACAGAAACACCAATGTGAGAGAGAAGCATCGATTGGTTGCCTCCCCTGTGTGCCTAGGC
>PVKM010047108.1:0-11552 GCA_004027735.1 Carollia perspicillata
CTTCCAGTCCCTACAGGACCTGGCCCCTGTCCTTTCTCCTACCTCATCTCCTGTCGGAGTGCCCCTTGCTTGCTGTGTCCCAGGCGTACTGGCCTCTTGTCAGCTTTTTGAAAGCACTGAACAAATTCTGTTCTTAGGGCCTTTTGCACTTGCTTGTCCTGAATTTTCAAACTCATTTCCCAGGCCCATGCTGTCCAAACTGGAGATTACTTTCCAAAATACAATATCCATTCTCCCTATGGTGATATTCTAAATATATAACAACCAGTGTAACAATGACACTGACCATTCCCCTATAAACAGCCTGTATAGCTGAACTAATGTGTATTTGCCAAATGTCAGCTCTGGCTTCTCCATCAACCCCCTCCCAAGAAAATGGGCTGTAGAGTTTTCCCTATTGCCAATGATGAAGTGGTTGTACTTTTGTGCCCGTCCACCACGCCTCCCCCATGCAGTCTTTTCCAGTGGAATGCTTCCCTTTCCCAATTGCAGCTGAAGCCCCTTGTATCTTGGTATGTAAGAGCCTTCCAACTCTACTTATATATCCAACGAGTATTTATTGAACACCTTTTATGTGTCAGACACTGTGCTGGGTGCTGGGGATAGAGTAATGAACAGAGGCAAGTTACCCCCTTTACAGAACTGACATTCAGGAATATTCCAGTATTTCTCTTTGGCTCTCTATCAAGTACAATATTGAATTACAGCATTATTGAGGTGTTGGGGATGGGAGTAAAGAAGGAAAAGCCACACTCGAGAGAAAGGGGAGTGCCTCCTGCTTAGTTATTGCCAGTATCAACTTCTGCCCCAGGAGGTGGGACCCTTTTTCCTGTTCTTCTGATCTTGCCTGAGTCCTGCCTCAAAGTGCTGCTTGCTCACCTACAGCCACACCAAACTATCTGACTGACTGCATGCATTGCTGCCCCCTGGAGGCACTTACCCCACTGTGCTGGACCCTGTGAACACCGATGCTACTTTAAATCATATGGGGCTGTTTCAGGCTTTTTGGACAATGGTTTAAGATTTGCATCTCCCAAGACCTGCCTTCTTTTTTTGCCTTCTCTTATTTTTTTTTTCAGCAGAACACTGAGTCTCAGTGTGACTTTCAGTGAAGTGGCTCCATGTTCTGGCAGATATAGAGCTCCAGAAGCCTCTTGCCTTTACTTCGCCCACATAAGACATCCTGTGACACCAGGAGGAATGTGTGTGTGCCTGATCTTTTAATTGTAGGCGTGTACCAGCTACTAGTGGAATTCAGTCAGATCCTTTTCCACCAGGCCTGCTTTGCTAGTTCTTCTTTTCTGCTCTTTGCTCTGGGTAATTTTGTCTCCTGAATCATGATGGTTCTGGTATGCACCCTCATTTGGCTCTTGATGGCGCTACTCCAACACTCATGAAAGTGTTCTGTGTAGGAAGTTTTGCATTGCAGATAATGGGAAACTCAACCCAAATTGGCTAAAGCTGAAAAGGGGAATCTGTTTGCTTTGTAACTAAATGGCTCAGGCAAGGCTTGAATCAAGACTCAATGGCATGACCATAATCTGGCTTTTTCTTTCCATTCCTTGACATTGACCCTGATTGCCAGTCAGGCTCTTCTCTTGTGTCAAAGATGACTGTAAACAACTCCCTTGGCAGCTTCTTCATTCATATCCACTAGAAAGACAAACTTTGCTTCTCTGAACATTCAGTTGAGCCTTATTGGCTTTGATTGGCCTGATTTTGATCCTGTGCTATCTTGGTCAGTTGGAACTGCCATAACAAAGAACCATAGACTGAGTTACTTATAAGCAACAGAACTTTATTTCTCACAGTTCTGGAAGCTGTAAGTGTGAGATCACGGTGCCAGCATGGTTGGGTTTTGGTGAAGGTCTTCTTCTAGGTAATATCCTCACATGGTGGAAAGAGAGTAAGCTAACTCACTGTCTCCTTATTAGGGCACTAATCCCATTCATGAGGACTCCACCCTCATGACCTAATTACACCCCAGAGGCCTTACCTGCAAATATATCACATTGGGAATTAGATATTAACATATGAATTTTACAGGTCGGGGGACACAAACATTCAGTCTGTAATACGTGCCTGTTCTTCAACCAGTCACTGTGGCCAGGGTAGAGGGGATACAGAGAATCACTTGGGCCAGTCGGGACTCAACTCCTCTTGCTAGGGGTGAAGTCAATCTCTGGCAAATTGCCTGGATGGAACACTTAGGATGATGTTAGAAAAGGCAAGGTGGGAATAGACACTGGGACAACAACAGATGCCCCCCACAGCTACTTGACCTTTGCCTCAAAATTCTGCCCTTGCCACCAGAATTGATATGGTGTTCAATATGATTTCTCTGGTAAATTTTGAGCATTCCTTTATTTTTCATATTGTAAGTCCTTCTATTTCCCCTCCCCTGCCCCATCCCTTTTTTCCTTCTTAGGAGTATGGCCTCAGAGCTGGTGTGCCAGGTGACCTCATAGCAGATCATTGCAATAGCTTAGATTTTTACAATGCAAAATATACATTTTATGTGATAATCATGGTAAAAAACTGTGCAGGTTAATAGTGATAGTTACACTGAAAGTAGCTAAAACTGTCCAAGTTTGTCAAGCCTTGGAGATATTCTTACTGATTTTCCTTGGCTTGATATTTGTGACATTTATCACAATTTGTACCCTTTAACTCTTGGCTTTATCTCTATAGAAGTTTTCCTAGAATTATTGGACTTAACCTTGGTCATTATCTAAACTAACACTCTCATTTTTCTTGTTAGAAGAGAGGACCAAACAGGTTATGTGATCTGCCCAAGGTCGTACAGCCACCCACAGAGGTTGGGGTCCTATTCTCAGCCCACTGCTGTCATTGTCCTGGTGGACTTGGAGGGAATGGGGAGTGTCCACCAAATGGCAGTAGATGCCAGGACTGAGTGTTCGGAGCCCAGGTGCTACCTGTGCCCTGGCATTCCCACCAGGGTTGCTGAGGCTCCATTACAGATTTAAAACTATTTTGTCTCTTTTAAAAGGAAAAAATATAATTTTATTATTAAGACTGATGAAGTGAAGCACATTTTTTTTTATGCTAGCAAATTAGAAAAGGAATATCAGCCAGAAGTACAATTACATATTTTCTAGCTATTCATACATTTTAATTTATGGCTAAACTAATCCTACTCATATTTCTAAATCTGGACCAAAATTTTATTTTTGGCATCACCCTTTCCTGAAATTTAAAAGATTCCTTGGGACTTCAGGGCTGTTAGGAATCAAATATGCTTGCAGCTAGCTTCCTTCAACTCATGGCACTTATTTATTCATTCATTTAACAAGTATTTGGTTGGGTCTTTCAAATTAGGAAGTCATTCATATGGGTGCTTTTGTTCTCAGTTTGCCAAACACAAACAAGCACACACACACACACACACTCTGGGAACTTGAGATTCATTTTCTTTTCCCTAGTTATCTATTTCATGTGATAATGGCTATCACAGTAATGATGACATACATGTGTGTATGTATTTATATGTACATGTATACACACATTTTAAACACGTTGCATATATGAGCTTGATTAATGTCCACAATAACCTTGTGAGTAAGTATTGTTATTATACACATCTTACAGATGGGAAAATAGAAGTCCAGGAAGGTCATATCACTTACCCACAGCCACACATCTGGTAAATGGTAGCTGGGATTTATACCCAGGCAGTCTGGCCCCAGAGTCCATGTTCCAAGGCTCTGGAGATGGACAGCGTCCTGTGTAGATGCTATATAGACTGTGCAGATGTTGGACTGTCTTTTGAATATTTTTCTCAAATAAGAGGAGGGTAATATTTCACTTTTAAAGAGGAATAAAACCAACATGGCTATTTCCAGCTTACTCTTGGGAAATTGCTGAAAAGAATTAATAAACAGTTGGTTCCAACCTCTAGTTATGGAGGTCTATGAGCTTATCTTTTCTTCTCTTTCAAGGACTGTTTTAACAGTTTTTGAACACATCTCATCCAGATACTGTATCTAGTTTATTCTCTTGCAGAGTTGCCTTTATCTGGATCTGAGAACTATTTCTCTTTCCAGTTCATTCCAACCTTTACCTCTTTAGGGCAGGCAACATGGACTCACCGGAGGAGCGCTGGCCTGAGTCCATGCACTTTCTTAGGGTACCAAGAAAATACACTAGATGTTTAAAAAAATCTCTTTGGTAGAGGATAATAAAAAGCTCAGTTACAATAGATTAAATTTAAAAAGTGTTTTTTTTTCCACACAAGAGAAGCCCAGGGGTGGGAGTTGGTGTCCATAGCCAGTATAGATGCTCATGGATGTCCCTGAACACTGTGGCTTCTTCTATTCTGTTGCTTTGTTTTTTATATGATGTCACTTCCATCCTCATGATTGCAGGATGGTTGTGTGCCTCCAGGAGCTGTGATCCTGCTCCTGGAAGAAAGCAGGAAGGAGGGGGAAACAAGAAGGGAAAAGCCAGCATCAGGAAAATAGAAACCCATTTTAGACTTCTGCTTATGCCTCATTGGCTGGAACTGGGTCACGTGACTACTAGGTGTGGGGGAATCTGGGAAGGTTAATGCTCTCATCTGAGTATATTGTAGCCCTGAGCAAAACAGGGGTTTTGTGGAGAGGAGGGAGCACAGACTAGAATGAGGAGCAACTAGCAGTTCTGGCACATGCCACAGTCTACTTTGTTTCTTCTAAACTTAAAAACATGAAGATGAATAAACACACACTATCTTTCGGTTTCTGTTCTCTTCATTTCTGGTTGGGTAGTACAATTCCTCCTCAGTTATCTTCTATTACCATCAAATGGGACATCATTATTAATGTATAGTTATTTATAACACTTTAACTGTTAATTTATACACACAGTAACAAACAATTCTTTTTCATTGTTGCAGACATCACGTGTCAAGGGTGCGAGGAGAGGCACGACCATCACTGTAGGTAGAAGGAACACAGGGAACATACACAGTTTGGACCAGAAGTCCTGACGGGCCGGGTCTGGGTTCTGTTTTCAGCTCAGTGTGTGGCTTGGGAGATGTAACTTCATCTGTGGCTCGCAATATATTCTACTTTATTGTATACAAGTCAGTGATATAATGGACTAAAGCCATTTGTTCTTGGGAAAAGAGCTACTTAAAAAAGTCAGTGTTAGGTAAAGTACATGTTCATTAATACAGACCCTACTGGGGGAACCCTAATTTGAGTTTGTCATAACTCACATGGAAGTTGAATCTCACGGGGATCCTTTCATCTTCTTAAGAGAATAAACTATTTGTAGGCACTGTAGAAATCGCTTTTAACAGTAAAAGAAATGACAAGTAGAATTTTTTCTTAGTTACTCAGGATTTTTGCTTGGCCATACATTGTTACCATAGTTATCTTTTTCCCCCTTAAAAACAAAAAAAGTGTATTTCTTTAAAAATGTTGCATAATGCAGAATTTTTAAACAAAGTCAAGTGGACCTCCTCTTTATTTATACACTTCACTGAGTTCCTGCTGCATTCTTGTCCCAGTAGGAAAACCCATCTGGTGCCACCTCAGGATTCACTTCTGGGTCAGCTGGAAGAATGATGACCTTCCTGAGGGCAGCGACTTCTGTTTCCTTCCCACTGTTTCCTTGTCACTCAGGAAATACCTTGGTGTGGTATACGAGGTCAATTCTCAGTATAGAGCTGCTGTGTCCCTCACCTTACCTGCCTTTTACAAGTTGACATACACAATCCACCCATCGTTAAGCATGGTGTGTACTAAGTGTTCAGGGCAGCTGTAATTGTTAGAAGGCAGATTGTGGGATGATCAAGGGCCCAGGACCTGAAGTCTGATACTCTAGGACTGCAGCTTCAGTGCTAACATTTACCAGCTGGGCAACTCACTTCTCTCTGACCTTCAACTTCTCATCTGTAGGATGGCAATAATAATATGTACTCCATGGAGCTGTCGTGAGGATTAAGTGAGACACTGCTGGTAAGGTGTCTGATTGATACAGGGACTGGCACCTACTAAATCCTCCATAAGTGGTAGCTACCACTATTTTAGTGTTTATTGCCAATGTGGAAGTGTATTTCACCCAGATTTCAATAGATTCAACTTTGCCTACACAATCCACATCTGACCAACGCAGGGTATGCTCTGAGTGTTCCCAGACCAGAGCCTGAAATTATTGGAGTCAAGAAGCTTAATGCTGCCCTGGCTGGTGTAGCTCAGCGGATTGAGTACTGGCCTGTGAACCAAAGGGTTGCCAGTTGGATTCCCAGGCAGGGCACATGGCTGGGTTGCAGGCCAGGTTCCCAGTATGGGGCATGTGAAAAGCAATCCCATATTGATGTTTCTCTCCCTCTCTTTCTTTTTCCCTTCCCCTCTGTCTAAAAAAATTAAATAAAATCTTTAAAAAAAGATGCTTAATGCTGAATCCACCTTCAGTGCAGAGGATGTTGGCTAACACTTCCTTAAGGTCATTTAGGGAAAGCTTTATTTGCCCTCCAAGGAAGTCAGAGAAAAGAGATTTAGCTGTTAACTTTCTAACACCAGGTGGCTCAGTTGTCTTGAGAAAGCATGATAGACATTTGCAAAAGGCTGTGACAGAGCCTTTTGCTTGTTGCTGGCCTACGTAACCCTCCTAGATTTTGTTTGTGCCATATCTCCTGATCCTAAGTGGCACTATTTACTTATAGGAGGAAATGGAGTCCCCTTCTGATTCCTGACGTAGTTTTGAGCAATGAGACTGTGAGTCTTTGCATGTACTGCTGAGGATGAAAGCACTCTAATACCACCCTGGGAAAGAGCTATAGATTTGCTATTGATTTGCTCACATTTTCCCTTCCACATTAGGCAGTTAGCTAGGTGAGCACCACTCCCAATATGATTGGTGTTTAATATTGGTACTGTACTTTGTGTTTTTAAAAAGCTTCAAAAATCAATTCCTCATTAACTTGATTGAAAGAGAAGTTATGCTTCCTCTGCTATGTTCTGAAGAGGACATAGATCACTGCAGGTGCTTAATAAATATGAGGCATTCAATCCTCACCATTTCTCCCTCCCAAATAGGTCACCAGAACTCATTTTCTTAGGGATGTGAGTCATCACTGCTAGACGGATGTTGCGTTCTGTAAATCTCAAACTTTCCAAAATATAAAGACCCTCAAACAGATGATGTAAAATGAGCCTACTGATCACCCAGTTCAGAAGGCAGTCGGGTTCATTGCTCTCAGCCCTGTTGTCACGAATCTGTGAACAGGAGGTTGAACAATGGAGTTACCTGGAATGGTGGCATGTGTTACCAGTAGTTGAGCAGCATCTCTCCAGGAAAGACGAAGCTCATATTATAGCAGACAGGACCTTAGGAAGTAGAGGCCCTCTGCTGTGGTGCTATCATTCTTCTAAGACTGTTCACAGAAACACACAAATGGCACAGACATGTCATGTCCTATCTAGTCTCCCAGATGGAATAATATTTCAAACTTTGGAATATTGTCCTACATAAGAAACCATGATGTTCATTTTAGTCCTTTGAAGTTTCCATAATGAGATCACTCAGTCTGGGACATCTACTTGTTCAACCTCTCAGAAAATTTAGCTGCAGAATAAAGATGGGCTTGTGTGCGAGTCTGAGAGGGTGCCTGCCACTCAACCACACTTTCTGGCCCCTAGTCTTCATTTCTCGGGGATAGGTTAAGAGGGTGACTGTGCTAGTGATAAGACCCAATATGAAGGGGGAAGGTACATCTGGATAAGGTGCCTGCTTAAGGCTTAACTTCTACAAGGAAATGCAAAAAGCTGTGCTGCTGAGGCATTTTCAGGCTGCCTCTGTGGTTCGGCCTATGCAACATATAATATGGAATAAGTGCTGTTTGGTTCCAGAAAGAACACTGATAAATGTCTGACCATTAAGGTCAGACCATGGAGAAGGGACCAGCACACAGCTCTGAAGCAACTGGCTGAGAACTTAATTTAACATCAGACAGAGACACACTCTTACATTCTGGTTAATGCAGTTTGGACAACGCTCGAATTCAGTGAAGGATCTATTACAGAGAAATATTACCATTTACTTTAAGCCATTTTTTTCCTTTACCTGCCAACTCGGTCTACTACCTGTTTGAAAAGTGTCAGAGAAGACGGTATAAAGTGTTTACCATAAGACTTCAAGAGTATTCCAGATCTTGGTAATAATGTCATTTCACACTATAATGTGTTCCATGAGAGGTTTTTGCGGGACTGTTTGAATGAGAATTAAACCATACCATATCCACATGAGCTTAGGATTTTCTTTTCTTTCTCTTTTTCTTTAGCACGTGGAAGAAGAAAGGGATTATTAAGAATGATTAGGCTAGTCAATGGTGCTAGATGCGTAGAGATGGCTCAGGATCCTGACACCTAGACATCTCTCTCTAAACATCACAGCAAAATGTCTTTTGATACCCATGTGCCACCAGTTGTATGTTTGTGTCCCCCCAAATTCATGTATTGAAACCCTAACCCCCAATGTGATGTTATTTGGATGGTTTTTGAGAAGTGATCAGGTCGAGGATACAACAAGAAGACAGGTGTCTTCAAACCAGGAAGAGGGCCTTACTGAGATGACACATGGATTTGCTGGCACCTTGACTTGGGACTGCCCAGCCTCCAGAATGGTGACAGCTAGCCTTAGTGATAGTTCTGTTCAGTTAGTCTTCAGGTAGTTCTCAAGGTTGGTTGTTCCATAATTCAGTTACAATTTTGATGTGGTTTGGTGAGCAGGTGAACACGGTGTTTACTCCAGCATTTGACCAGAACTCAGACCTGTGAGAAATAAATGTGTGTTGTGTAAGCCACCCAGGCTACGGTGTCCTGTTGCAACAGCCAGAATGGACTAAGATGGCACTCATCCCTCTGAAACTCTTCTCGGTCATCATTTCTTGTATGCTCCATTGTATGGAACTGTCATTTGTTGCTAGGTAAAGTTGGGGAATTGTTTTGTCAAGGGACTCATACCTAGTGCCCTCCCATATTGAATAGGCATTCATTCTGGGACAGTGTATAGGATTAAAGTGGCCTTGACCCTTACACTCTGTTCAGGGCCAAGGTCTTCTGTAGCTCAGTGATTGATTCTCTGGCAATTATTATGCAGCCATGCCTTTGCACACACCACCATTTGTGCCTTGAATGCTCTGTTTCTCTTTTACTAGAATATTTTACATTCATAAAGCTTTAGTCTCATCTCACATTTTCTTCGTGAGACCAGGCTCTTTGGACATATTACCAGTACTATATACTTGTCAGTCATCATATCCTGTGTCAGGACATTGCTTATGCTGTTGTTTTATGTCACCTAATGATGTGGCAGAAGAGTTAACACAAACTACATAGGTATAAAGACAGGGTTGAGTTAATTTATGTGAAAGTGATTATTGTAAGGTGTTAAACTATTAAAATATATGCAAAGTAAAATATAACATTTTTGAAGCATACCATTTTTATAATGTCATCTCCCCAGTAATGATCAAAAATTACCAAATGCAGAAACTCTTGACACTTGGTCTCCTCCAGAGTCCAGTCCTGTGTCTCAAAAGAATATGTTCTCAAAAACGGCTGGTTGGTTGATTGCTTTTCGTATTTAAAGTTCTGCCAGCTGTTGAACTATTACCAGCATATCCCATGATGCTTTCATATGGACAGGGAGCCCAGTGAAGTGTGGATGAATTCTTCCTAAAAGGTTAGGTGTTGATTGACTGATTAGCTCCTTGGCAAGGAAAGTATTTCTCTTTTAACATCATTACAGTTGGATCTTTCGGGAGTCTGTTTCTGAGAGGTACAGAACTGTTCAAACATGTTTCACAGTAGGAAGGTTTTCATTACCACAGAAGGCATTTAGTGGCTTCAAGGCTCTATCAAAAATACCCTGATACCCAGGCCATCTGGAAAGGGAGCACTCACAGATGATTCTCTGACACTCATCATCCATGCAAAGCCCAGGCAGCCCAGAGGGGGATTCCTCATGTACCTTCCTCTTTGTTACCAGGCCTTAGTTACACGGGGCAAGGGGAAAGTTCCATAGGAGGATTCTGCATTCGTGTCCTTCCCTTTCTAAAGTCGGGCTATTGAAGTGTAATTTTCATACAGCAAAGCTGCTTATCTCCTTTTAGGGCTCATCTTATGAGCTAAAAGGTAAGGGATATGGTGATGCCAGGTCATTCCTATATTCTGTCTTCCTGTTCAACTCTCTGTGCCCATATAGTTTTATCTGGAATCGCAGGCTTTTGTTAAGTTTCATAGATTGAAAATAATTAAACTGACAGATATGTTAATCACTCCTGTTCTCCTTGCCCTCGGCCCCCTGACTCCTCAGCTGATCTGAGCTGCTTTTAGGCCACGTCATCTGGGACAAAGGCACCCCTGACTTCCAATTTGCTGAAATGAGCAGGTCATGCTGACACTCATGACCTTTTCCTTCCCTCTATCCCCCCTTTTTCTCATCAGTCTGTAAAACTTTCTGTTGTTATTATTGAGTTTTCTCGGTGATTCCACAACAGAAAGACTGGAGAAGATGATGTCATGAACTGGGCAAACTCGAGGCACCAAGAGAGGAAAAATTTGATTTCTGTAAGAGGAAGTGATTTGCTGGAAATTTGAAGAAGTCCTCTTAGGGATCCAAGTGCCCCATGTTCTTTACAGCAAGAACCTTACCTCCTTCTTGCCAGTTTGGTCAAATCAGACCCTACCCCACTCTGTTTCCTCTTCCATCCCATTTGCTGGTAAGCATCAACTGTGACATCATTAAGTAGTTTGGACCTGCAGCCAATTGGTCACGGAAACAGGGGCAGAAGTTTCTATTTGGTTACAGCATCTGAAGCACCTGGGACTACCCTGTCCTCACAGCCACTGTTATCGTTATTGTTGCTTCTTGCCAATACCCTTGGATACCTTGTGACAGAGAACACAAGAAATTACATTTCAGATGGGGTCATGCCTTTTCTTCTTCTCCTTTTGAAAGGTTTTTGTGCATGTGGTGTGGGGTTTTCAAGGGAAATTCACTAGGGCCTTGCTCTGGACCATGACCTCATGTAGCAGATTGGCGTTTGGCACTCCACAGGCCTGTCTTGGGTTCTGTCCATGGGGGCTAGTGACTGCACATACTAGAAGGTCTTCATTTCACTGCTTTGTTGCCATCGGAACAGATGGAGTGACATTATACACTGTGGCCCTAAGTTAATGGAGAGTGATTTAAAAAAAAACAAACATAATAGAAGTTGTACATCTAAATGAGGGTTGTGCCCTTCAAAAGTTGTAGCATGGAAGGCAATGCATTTAATCCACTGACACTTTTCAAAGCCAAGCAGTGTTGTAACTTCTGATGTGAAGTTGCCTTCAGGGTCTGTGGCACATTAAAAAATATATAAAATATTTACTGTGTTTTCTACTGATTACAACAGTTGTATAGGCTTATTGCAGAAAGTTCAGAAAGCACAGGGAAATACAATTAAAAAATAAATTATCCATAGCCTCCATACCCTGAGAAGACCTCTGTCAAAACTAATGTATATCTTCCTGTAAATTTTTATGCATCTGAGAACATGG
>PVKM010047109.1:0-11542 GCA_004027735.1 Carollia perspicillata
CAAGCGCCCCCCGCCCCCTGCAGGTTCCCTTCCCTTTTCCTCTCCCCTGAGCTTTCTCGGGCCGGTCCCCACCTCCCTCACTCCCAGGCGGGCCGCCCCACACTACTTCTCTACAGTTCCCAGCCCAAACCCTACGGCCGGCCGGCTCTGTCAACCCCGTGCGCCCCGCAACTCCGAGCGGCCGAGTGACCGCGGAGAGCCAACCGCCCTTGGAACCCCGCGGGAGGAGGGGCGGGGCGGGCGCGAGCTGGGCTGGGGGGAGGGGCGGGGGGAGGGAGCGAAGCCCTGAGAAGGGGCGGGGGGGGGGGGCGGGCCCCAGTAGGGACGAGGTCCCGGAGACCAAGGCACAGATTCTCAAAAGGTGTCTGTACCTGATCTGACACGAGGGACGTGAGGAAAGAGCTCCTTCTCCCGTCACCGTCCCCCAGGGCCCCACGAGCCAACTTTTCACGCCCATCCCCATTAGGGAAGACAGCTTGCCAGGCACCCAACTGTAGGCTGAATTTCCCAGATGCAGATAGGCGTGGATACCCTGCGACCTGCGGAGAGCTGACTTTGAGAGTTCCATCTGCACTCTTGCGTTCCCCTTACACTCCTGGAGGGCCAGGTGGTGCGGCGGGGGTCAAATCGTGAGCCAGCCAGCTTGTCAGTTGGATCCAAGTATGGCCCTCATGAGATCAAGGCCACAGTTTTGTACTCTCAAGGGCTGCTTTAAGCAAACTCTTCCTACTTCCAGCACATACGTATTTAAAAACCAGCTATGTGTTCAGCACCTAAGGTCATATTCCGCCCTCCGTGTATACAATCTAGGTGATAACAAAAACGGACACATTATTTACCGTTCGAGACGGTGTACAGTAAGTTACTGAACAGGGCAGAGACAGAAGTGGGTAGGACGGGACCCTGAGAATTGTAATTGGCCAGGGAAGGGTCATGGAGCAGGTGGCACTGAGGAGGTCCTTGAAGCAAGACTAAATTGGGACATTCAGGGCGAGGGCTGTCAAGGACGGAGGAACACTGTCTTGTGACCAGGTCCATTTTCTTACTCTCACCATTTCACGTTGGATGATGTAGATGTGTTTCTATTTGTGTACTCGGAATAGATTCGGCGAAGAGGACAGTTGCAGAGGATTTCTGGGAGACCTCTCCTAATTGTTTCCCTTAGTTACTCCTTCCCCACTTTCCTTCAATGAATGAATCAGAAGAGGATAAAGAATATACACTTTGTGGAACTCAATTGGGAGTAGCTCCTGCTACGCCCCCGCCCCCCGCCACCATATAGTCTTCAAGAACCAGTACAGTACACTCACTGTCGATCCTGAAAGCTTAGTTGCAAATTATTTTCCACACACACAAAAAGTGTCCCAGCTATAGATTGATTCCCTAAACCTGGCAAATGGTCTTGCAGATGCCACTAGTAACGCAGATGGGGCAGGTAACCTAGATCATCCAATACAAATTCCATATTCACACTATTTAAACACCAGAACAACCTAATAAGGATAAATTTGAGTAAGTTATAGCATTATCTTTCAATATGAAAGCATATACTTTGCCAGATTCATCATTTGTTCTGTGAACAACAAAATAAAGAGTAAGAAACTGAAGTGAAGTATAAAATGTATAGTACAGAAAACATTAATGTAAAAATTAACTTGTAAAGTTAGGTTGCAAAAGACAGTTAATTTACAACTAACTATAAGTTCTATTCATCTTTGGGAGAGGCACAATATTGTAGAACACATTACATGAATTCCTATACTCCTTTAAAATGTACAATAAGCCAAGTCATACCAGACAACATGCTGAAACCAGAGCTAATTAACCTCTGACCTCTTTTGAGATAACTGTAGAGCCAATTTTGTATTTTATAGTTAAATATACATACATAAGTAAAATCAGGAGCAAAATATCTTCCATTCCATTAGCAATATGTTAACTTTTAATTCTTGATTAGGGCACAGTTACCAAAATAATTCTGTTCTTTCAAATTGTTAGTCATTTTTACTCAATACAAAGTTTTAATACCTCTCCTTGATTGATGTTTTATGATTATCAGTTTGGATCTTGCATGTCTTACCTGAGTTGGATTGCTTCCCATAAAGGCTGCAGTAGATGCCTTGAAATTTAGATTTTTAAACCTTGTTTTCAGGCCCTGGCTGGGTAGCTGAGTCAGTTAGAACATTGTCCTGATACACCAAGGTGGTAGATTTGATCCCTGGTCAAAGCACATAAAAAAAAGCAACCAGTGAAAGCATAAATAAGTGGAACAACAAATTCGTGTTTCTGTCTCTCTAAACTCAATTTTAAAAACTCTTTTTCAAATATAATAAAAATAAATAAAACATGTATAAAAGTCACCAAGATGCATTGCCTACTGAAATAAAATTTTTTAATGCAGTTTATTTTGTAGGCAGTACAACTAAAAAAGATGAGATAATGAGAAAAAATGCATGTGGCCTAGTTCTGCGGGGCTTTTTGTTTGTTGGTTTGTCTTGTTTTTAGAATGCTTGTTCTTGGGTTGCTGTTGATTTGGCCTGCAGTTACTAGAGAAACTCCAAGGATCTCATTCGCTTTATGGTTCATGTCTAGGCATGCCTGGAGACCAGGGAGACCCATGATTTAATCTAAGTAAGAATGCTTGTGGTGTGTAAAATGCCCAAACAGAAGATTGTGTTTGTTTTAGACAGCACCAGGAAGGCTCCTTTCAGAGGAATTATTGACTGTTTTATTTAATTTCTGAGCTTTTGATGAATAGGGAGATAGGGAAGGAGCCCTAAGGAAAGGAGTTAGTGATTAGAAGGAAACCAAGAAGAGCATGGAAAACAACAAACACCTTTTGGGTGAGCTTAGGCAAATTTATGTTGGCTAAATTTACCATTTCTGGATAAAAGACTAGAATCGATGGGAATTGGGAATTAGAAAAGATGGAGACAACTTACTCCTCTCAACACGCATAAACACACCACGTGAACTTTTTCTACTTTCCACAGCTTTTGAGGCATGCCGTTAGGGAGGAAGAAATGAAGAGTCAGACTGATTAGAAAGTATTGGAGTTCATCAGCTTCTTTTAGAACTTGTTTCTTTAAATGCATATTTTCTCCTAGGAAACATACAGCCACATTTTGATGTTTATATAAATCAATAAATGTCATTATCTTGTTAACATTCATGATACTACATTTAGGAACTAGTTTATGTGTTGAAGTAAGACAAGATTGAAGCCCGCTCAGTGCCTTTGAAGACCCGGGCATCATTGAATCTGCTTAATTATGAGAGATTTTCTTTCCAGCTGAATGAACCGCCAGCAGCTTTTAGAATCTTATGCTTCTGATTCCATGTCATTGTGCTCTCACGTGCAAGAGTGTGTCAGATTCTTAATTAGCTTCTTGTATATATTTATGGATCGATCAATAACAGTGCTTTCAGTATGAAAATGTTAAAATAATCTTTTAGTAAATCAAAACCAATCTAAAAATAGGCGTTATAATTAAGGTTGCTTGAGCTCTTAGCAGTAGGAGTAAACATATGGCATGTTTACCATCCTCAGAGAACGGAGTCTAGGGATTTGTGGTCTAGATGGAGACATACACGATTGGTATGTATAGATAGCTGAGATCATTATAGTACAGTCATCCCCTGGTATGACCAGGGGGTTGGTGCAGGACCCCTGATGGATACCGAAATCTGCAAATGCTCACGTTCCTGATGTAAAGTATTTGTATGTGACCTACATACATTTTCCTGTATATTTTAAATTATCTCTAGATTACTTATAATACCTAATATACTGTGTCATATAAGTAGTTGTTATACTGTATTGTGTAGGGACTAATGACAAGATAAAATAAATCTGTACATGTTTAGTGTAGACACAACCATCCTAAGTACACGTCTGCAACAACATAACAATTTTTTGAATATTTTTGATCCACGGTTGATTGAATCTGAGGATGTAGAACTCACAGATATGGAGGGCTGACTGTATACTAATTATATTAATATATACAGTATGATACCTTAGATATTATCTACGTGTTTCTATTACATATAATTATGTTAAGTACCAAGGTGGCACTTAGTTATGATGTGCTCGGGCTTAGGCATGTTTAGTTTTAGGTGATGGAAGGACAGTGTGGGGGAATGAAGATTGTGGAGCTGGGACTCTGAAAAGAGACCAGATCTGAAAAGAAAGATTTCACAGTTTTCTTAAGGCGTAATAATTGGAGTTGTGAGGACAAGGGAGCTATATTGTCTTCTTTTTAATAGACCCTCCAGTACCTGCTGTGTTTCACTGAGGACAGAGGAGGAGACTAACAGCAACGTGCTGTTCTGGCAGAACAGGGGATGGGATGGCGACCGCAGAAGGCTCACGACCAGCTTGGAGAGCACCCGTCTCCTATTCAGGCGAGAGGAAGTGAATTTTGAGAAGGACTATTAGCCCACAAGGAGAAGCAGAAGAGAGCACACTCATTTAAGCATCACTCTGTATCTACTTATTCTTGTTCTTATTTTCGCCCTCCCTAGTTGGCACTGAATCCTTTCTTTCTAGGCAGATTTACACTTTTTAGTTTTAAAAAGTTACATAGCTCTCATTTGTTATCTTTATTTCCTTCATATCCATAGAATACATCTCCAAATTTTGACATAATTACATTTGCTAAAGTTAACATTGTCCCCCGCCTCTCCCCGCTGCCCCTTAGCTCATCTACGGCTTGTTTAAATCTCAAGCTGAAATCCTACTTTTTGGGTAAAATTCCCCTTCGTGCCTTTTAGCTTGTCTTGATCTTTCCCTTCTCTAACTCCTTCTGCACTCAGTCTATTTACTCTACAGTTAGTGTCTTCTGTTGGTAACAGAACACTATTCTCCAATATCTAATTGCATTTTGAAAAAAAAAAAGCATTGTATTATAATAGTAGAGTGTGCTGGTATATATAACACACATTTATTATTTAGCACAGAGCATTGCATATACATTTTCTTACACCCTGAATTACTTTGAGTGGGCCATCTTGGTTTTCAATTTGATGTATGATACATATGTTTGCATTCTCTAGCACAATGCCACTTACATTATGAGTGCTCAATAATTCACACAGAAAATAAAAATAAAGTCAGAAAAATGCTCATCATAAGTAAAGCACATGTATAGTAAATTGATGAAAAAGAAGCATCAGATAGTTTACGATTCATTTATTTTAGGCAGCTCTAAACTTAATTTCTTCTGGCTTGAAATCAACATTGTATAACTGTATGATTTTACTAGGTAATAGTTTGGGATGTGAATTTTGTTTCAATAATTAATGTAACTTCCTTAATATGTGGTTTGACAATAACGGGACTGAGTTGATGCCTGGGTTGTAGAACAGTTCATCACTATATAAAATGCTGCTACGTACGTGCTTTTCTTAAAGAAATACGCTTTCTGCCAGAAGTGGGATTTCTGCCAGCACAGCTGTGGTTTCCCCTCGTCAGCAGTGACACGCACTTGCAGAGGGACGGACGAGCCAATAGGTGGATGCGATTTGCAGCTTAAGGGAGGGAAGCTAATGAAATCAAAAGTCCAGTGAGTTTAGTGTTCAATTTAGATGATATTTTAAACTATTTAGCCTATTTTATACTGTTATAGGCAAAAATACTTTTATTTTATAGCTGAAGTTTAGGTAAAATCAAGAAGACAAAATAGCATGAGATTTTCAAGGTTTACCTTTATTGATGAGCCTTGTGGGGCTTGACGATACTTTAGCAATCAAATTGAATTCATGTTAATATGAAGAAGCACAATTCTTAAAACTGTTACTCATACAAGGTCACTTGGGTCAGTTTCATGTTTTGTACCATTTGATGTTCAGTTACAGAAAATAAAGCGTCTTTGACGCTCCCCTTGGTTCTGTTCTTCATCCCCGTTCCTAATGGCCAGAAGCCTTGTGTTTCCCATTTTCTGGTTGCCTCCCCAGTCCCCTGCCCCGCCGGCCCTGCCCCACCCCGCGTCTTCTTTCCCTCTTTCAAACATCTCCAGAGGGAGTATGAGCCTTTCGTTGTACTATGGAGAACTCATTTGGTATTTTAAACAGGAAATCCTGGAAAGAAAATGTCTTAATTCAGAGCAGGGGTGTCAAACTCATTTTCACTGGGGGCCACATCAGCCTCGCAGTTGCCTTCGAAGGGCTGAAATAATTTTAGGACTGGATAAACGTCACTTCTCCTTAACTGTTGAGTTGACATTACATTCAGCCCTTTAAAGACACCGCAAGGCAGATGTGGCCCCCAGTGAAAATGAGCTTGACATTCCCTGATCTAGGGAATAAATGTCTTATAATGGGAATTTTAGACATCACAGAAAAACAGTAAAAGAGCTGCTTTTTTGGCTTCAAATTTCAGCAGCCATTTTCTATTCTAGTTAAGTATGAGGCTGGCTCCGGTTGGCCAGGGCTCGACCTTCTGCTAAATTCTAACATCCTTTCAATGGACATCACAACCTGGGTGTTTCATCGCCATGGAAAACTCAGTATACCTCTTCTGAACCAGCCATTGTTCTTTTTATACTGGCTTTTCTGCTGAACTTGATTATTTCTATGATGACATTATTGTCTTGGTTACTAATGCTTGAAACCTGGAATAATTTTTCAGTGTCCTATTTCTCAAACTCTGTATCCAAACAGCCACTTGTGCACATATCTGATTTCTTTCTCTAGATTATAAACCTCCTAAAAGGTAGGGGCATTTTTTCCAACTCCATCGC
The DNA here is from genome assembly GCA_004027735.1 of Carollia perspicillata. Taxonomy (NCBI): domain Eukaryota; kingdom Metazoa; phylum Chordata; class Mammalia; order Chiroptera; family Phyllostomidae; genus Carollia; species Carollia perspicillata. The sequence continues at coordinate 6,744 of PVKM010047109.1, forward strand.
ATTCAGCATTGTCTAATATGTAGTACACAGTAAATCATCATAAGCGAATGTTAACTACAACAGAAGTCATAGTTGTCATTAATGTGTAGGAGGTGATTTAAATAGGTGGCCATAAACAAGTAACTGAAGGAAGTCTTGCATGATGTTTAGTTTCTATTTGATTGTTCTTTCCTGAAATCTAAGTACATTGTTACCCTACTATTCTATTCATACTTCCAAGGCCTGCCTGGGCCTGCTGCGGGAACTAATGCTAGGAGAGGGCTCAAAGCCTTATCAGCTAATGTGATTCACTAACTCAAAGGTCCAGTAAAACAGTAGCTATCCGAGAAGACAAAATAATAAAAGCATTATTAAATACCTGATACCACTTTAATCCTATAAATGCAAACCCTAATCACTTGAAAAGGAACAAATTGAGTGTGTGCATATGTTGTTCTTAGTTCTGAAGCATGTTTTATTTCAGTAACATCTGAGTAGTTGTCCTATTTTTAATTTTGTTATTTCCAATAAAAGTTTGAAAAGTAATCTTTGCAAAAGTTATCCCAGCAAAGGCTAGATAAGATGAGATGCAAATACATCATAATAATCTCTGTTAAGCTTAAGGCATTATAAGGCAATCGAAAGTGTAAAATAAAATGCAAACTTCTTTGATAGCTAGGAAAGATCTATGCTGATGGTCTTCCACCTTTGCTGCACATTAGGATTATTACCTGGGGAGCTTTTAAAATCCTGATGCCTGGGTTGTACTCCACCCCAATTAAATCAGAAGGTCTGGCAGCAGGAGTCAGGTAAAGTCGCTGCTGGTATCTGTACTTCATCTCCATCATTGATGAGAGTTTTGACAATCACCCCTCTCCAGCGTGCCAGAAGCCATCCATACCCATATTCTGCTACAACTGGCAATGAGGTTTTCATTCCAGCCAGCGCGTGAGTGATCCATCTCCAAAAATGTCATTTTAGGGTCAGCTTCCTTGAAACATTTCTGTTACAGACTGTATTAGATTGGGTTTCTTTGAAACGGACCCTGAGATGGGAGTTGCATGCAGAAAGTTTACTGGAGGGTCCTCTGGAGAGATATACTCATAATGGAGTGAGAAAGATAGGACTGGGCAGGGCGAGAGATGGACCAGTGAGGTGACTGTGATTGAGGCCTCACTCGGCCTATCTTATGAGAAGCTCTGGAGGTAGATGGCCCTTCAGAGCTGTTGCAAACTGAGGTAAGACAGCCAGGTTTTTGTATCTCCACATTAGCCTGTCGAAGGGGGAGGGGAAGATAACTTTACTCTGAGGTGGTTTCTCAGAGCAATTCCCAATGAGGGATGCGGCTGTGAGCCAACAGCATCTGATGCAATAGTTCCATCTGTGGGAGGATAAGTGTGTTGACCCTGAAGAGGGAACAGGTTGAAGGACCAAAACATCTACTACAAATGTTCAAAATGACTTACCTTTGACCACTGGAGTGCCTTGTGCGGGTTCTTGTGTTTTTTTGACATGAGCATTGTATACAAAATATAGTATAGTTTTGTATAGTTTCCTTGCTATACAAAAAGAAACTTTTGTATAGTTTCCTTGCTTTCCGGTATAAAAATCCCAGCCTCTTGTAGCATATTACCTGAAGTAGAACTGACATTTGCCATTTCTCCAAGGATTTTCTTTAAGGTGTATTTAGAGACCACAAAATGAATGCTAGGATTATTTATTAATTGTAGGCCTTTTCAATGGACAGAACTAAAATATACATTTTTAAAAAGAAAAAATCACAAGTTCACATTAATTTTGCCATTTCAAATTTAACATTATGGGATTTTTTACTTAATTTCTTCGATTTTACACTTTTATCTCCTTTTCCTTACATTAAAAAGCATAGTTCATAATACCATAAAGTAAATATTTGTATTCCCCTAGTATCTTCCCATATGTTTCGAAATAGTAATACTACTATTACTGTAAACAATTAGGCTACAAAATAACTTAAAAAATATATCCTTGCAGATCTTTCTAGAGTATATTCCAATGTGTTTGAGAGTCACTAGATTTTGTGAAAGCACACTGCTTGATTTTTATCCCCTTCAACCTTTTGATTTACTACTTATAAAAGGATACATTCTTGTCATATTTACAGATAACAGGAAGCCAAAAAGATAAAAGAATTTATTAGAAGACAAAAATCAGGGTCACAAATAATCTCGATTCTTTACAGTGATGGTCTGAGTTTAATACAGTGAACTGTGGTAGGTATAGCAGCACTTAGCTCCACTTAACCCACAAAGCATCAGAAAAGACATAATAAGATGATAAACATAAACTTAAATTTATTGATAAGAAAGGCTATCACTTTTTGAGCACATACTATATGCTAGGCCCTCTGCTAAATGCTTCATATAGTTTTTACATTTAATCTTCACAAGAATCTCATAAGATAATAGCAGGACTATAGTATGAAAATTATACTACAACTAGTAGTAATATCTAACATTTACAGGGCTTGCCTCGAGTACCAGGTTCTGGTCTAGGTAGTTTACACTTAATTCTCCTAACAACTCTCTAAATTGGGTCTTACCGTGACTCTCTTTACACAGATTAGGAAATTGAGGCACAGAGAAGCTATTGTAACACAGCAACTTGCTAAGTAACACAGTAAATTGAGGTGGGATCCAAATCTGGCTGTCTGATTCCAAGGCCTTAGGTGTACTTCTCTCCGCTTTTTACAGATGAAGTTCAAGGATAGAGAGGCTGAGAAACTTCCCCAAGTTTCTAGTAAGGTAAGGACTGGGATTCATCCACGGTGCTTGATTTTTATGGCTGCTTTCTCAACTGCTAGGTAACCGATTTCCTCACTGGTAGGTAACTAGTAGTTGGATCAGTTGCTTTAACACATTAATAGTTGTAATCTTAGTAACAACCCCAGGAAGTTGCTACTTCAATGACAGGAAATGTAAAGTTCAGGAGGTTAAGCATGTGGCTCAAGGTTACAGACAGTGAGTTGCAGAGTTGCAGCTCACACCCAGATCCGACTCCAAAGCCCATTTTCTTGAACGTTATACCATGCAAGAAGATACAGAGGTGACAGAACAGCAGCATCCGTAAAAAAAGACTACTTGCAAGTTCAGCGTGAGGCAGTGGTAGAGTGGCTACTGCCACCAACGAAAATGCAGCCTGAAGCTGCGTTGTAGAAATGCAGTATTCAAAGCAAGGGAGGTGGCTGTCCGCTCTATTCAGTAATGGCAGAGGACGCCTGGAGCACTGTGTGTGATTCTGGGCTCCACACTTTATTATTTGTTTATTTTATTTTATTTATTTATTTTTAGAGAGAGGAGAAGGGAAGGAGAAAGAGGGAGAGAAACATCAATGTGTGGTTGCCTCTCACATGGCCCCCACTAGGGACCTGGCCTGCAACCCAGGCATATGCCCTGACTGGGAATCGAACTGGCGACCCTTTGGTTCTCAGCCTGCACTCAATCCACTGAGCTCCACCAGCCAGGGCTGGGCTCCACACTTTAAAAGAGGGTCACTGACACACCTGAAGCTTCGCCAGAGGTGAGTGCCAAGCTTGGTGAAGGCTCTGCGTAGCATTTTAAAAAGAACTGTTAGAACGCTGGGAGTTACCCCCACAGAGGAGACTCAGAGATGGTTGAAAAGCTAGTGTTTATAGTGTCTTCATGTGGTGGAGGATTCGATGCAATCCAGAGGGAAAAATTGGGCTACGTAGATAGAGAATCACAGAGCTGGATTTGGCTCCGCAGAGGGAGGAAGGACTGCCAGGTGTTCGGAGTCTTTTAGAAATGAAGCAGGCTTCCTTGTAAGAGAAGGTATACTTTCTCACTGACGTGAACTTGAATGACCACTTGCTGTGGGTGGTAAAGGCTTACCTGTCAAAGGTGTGGCAGTTCTTAAGTTTTAGCGGGTATATGAATCACCTGGGGGGCTTGGCAAATACTGGTTTCCAGGCCCTGCTTTGAGAAGTATTGACTCAGTAGATCTGACAGGTTCAAAGAACTGGCCTTTTTAACAAGTGGCGTGGGGGATCAAAACCGGTGGTCAGTGACCCACACTTCGAGGACTAGTGAGAGGAGTGAACTCTGAGACCTCTTCCACTTATTTCACGGATAAGCTTTTTAGTAAAAAATGTGTGTAGTCCACATATGACTGCTCAGAGAAAATTGTCATAAGTTTTGTAAAAGATTCAAGACAAACTTCTTTAATATGTTGACAGTTACAAGTAGAGATGAAGTTATTGGAATATTACAATATGGAAGGAGAAGGCTGGATTCTTAATCTGTCAAAAAGATAAGACTTTGAAATAACATGGAAGGGACTAATCCAGTTTGAAAATCTTTGAACACTTTAAATAAAGAACCCAGTCTATGTATGACAAGGAGCAATTTCATGGGGACCTCAACAAAGCTGATTATCCTAAAGGACAGCACCTGTGTCTGGTGAAACACCTACCAGGCTTTGGGGCCCAGGCTTATATAAATTTCAGCCCCAAACTGACAAAGCAGGTGAGGGTGTGAGTCGGAAATCTAAAGCATAGTTGGTCTTCTAACTCTTACCCACTTTTTGCTGGGGCTAAAGGATTTTTGCTGGCAAGTACAATACATTTGATTAATCTGAACTTTTACTTAAAGTGTGCAACTTGAGAGCCACATTTTAAAACTATACTGCATCCTGAAATGTTTTTGCTCTCTGTAAATATGTTTTTAAAAAGTGGTGCTTGGTGTAATTACCGTCATATTTCAAGACTTTTTCTTTTACTTAAGTTGCGTAATGTTTCATTTGTTAAGTATATTAAAGTTTAA
>PVKM010047110.1:0-11551 GCA_004027735.1 Carollia perspicillata
GCTGGAGGCCGGCACACAGCAGCGTGCACGTTCCACTGTAGTGAGCGGTGCTCCTAGGGCATCTAAGATGGTAAACGTTACGTCATGTCTATTTTCTCACAATTTTTAAAAACTTTTCAGTATTTTTTCTTTATTGATTTTAGAGAGGGAGAAACATCGATTTGTTGTCCACTTGTACATAATAACAAATCGATGTTTCTCTCTCTCCCTCCTCTCTCTAAAAATCAATCAATAAAAGAAAATGAAAAGTCATCCTAAGGGTAAAGTTAGCAAGTTTTGCATAAAAAATTCAATGGGCAGAGTTCAAGTAATCCTAGAGGCCTGGAATAATGTTTTTCCTACTGCATGTAATCTTTTATTTATTTTTTATTTTACTTTTTCAATTCCTTTGTTCAAACATTTTAAACTTTTATTAAATTTATTGAGTGACATTGGTTAATGAAATTATATAGGTTTCAGGTGTACAATTTTATACTACAGCCCATGTAATTTTTATTTTTTGGTTTTTCAATTTAATCTTTATTGTATTTTTCCATTCGTAATTTTTAAAATTTAACCTAAACCGACACTTCTGAATTTCTTCTTCCAGCGTTGCTGACCCCATGCACAGAGTTTTGTCTCTTTGCACACAGCTGAGGGCAGAAATGGCCCTCTCCCCTTTCTTCCCCACCCTCCCGACCCAGCTTACCCTGAGTCGCCGACTTATCCCGGGTCGCACGGGACCTTCCCAGTTCTAGCGCTGGGAGCGCCATGTCCCAGGACTCTCCATCTCAATGCTAACTGGAACAATTGGTCATCCCGCGAGTAGTCCTAAATCACAGGGAACAAAAAAGGAGGCCAGTAGAGGAAAACAGAGGAACAGAAAAGGAGGGAGGGAGAGCATGGTGGGCAAGAGAAAGGAGGTGTCTGTGATAGATGACTTTTGATGGCTGCCGTGGTTTTCTGTTTGGAGTGTATTGTAATTACGGTATGTTACTACCAGCTTCATTGGTGTGATAATAAAAACAAATACTTGTGAACACACGTATACAACACCATGCTACTGTTTTTGTAAATACTATGTCGTTTCTTTCCAACTATAACCCTATAATAGGTAAATACTATTATCCCTGTAGTAAGAAACCCCACTGAAGATTTAGCTTTCTTTTCCCTCAGGTTTAAAAAGAAAGACAACAAGTTACCCTGATTTTTATAGGAGGATAAACTTTTGGAGTATTGAAAGTAACTCTTGCCTTGAAGATAATCAGGGTAGCTGCAGTTAAGTGTGAGCTGGTTCTCTTTTGTTCAGAAAAAAAATATATATATATAGACATATATATAGATAGATAATCCAAACATTTTAGGGGGTGGGGCCCCTGGAGACAAGAGAGCTACCCTTAGAAGAGTTAGCAGAGACCGGCTCTATTATTTTAGAAAAGAGACATAATGAACCCCTTTGTGCTTTAAGAATTGACTAGAAAGGGGCAGCTGCTCCCTGGTTCCCTGCATCTCTGGAGAGCAAGGGGAAGCTCCAAGCCTGTGAAAGGGGGTGTGGCTACCCAAATCCGAAGAGCCTGTGGGACAGCTAATCCGAAGCACTGAGCTCTGAGAAGCGTAGCCTCGGAAACCCATGCAAGGAGTCGCCTCTAGCGGGACCAAGCCCTCAGGAGGCACACCAAGCTCCCGAAAAAGCCAGGTCAGCTGACCCAGAACCTGGATCTGCAGAACTGGGAGGTTTTGTGAACTGGGTAGGACACTGTCAACAGTGACACCATGTGGCAGCGAGAAGCGAAGGCAGGGCAGCCTGAGCCTCCAAGTTTTCTCCAGGATGGAGCCAGGAAGTCCAGGAGACGCCCTTCAGACTTGAGGCAGCTGATCCCAAGACACCAAAGTGGCCGGAGCTTCTTGGATTAGACAATTCTATCTTCTTTTCTTCTAAACCTGCTTCCTAACTTATTTCCCCAAGTGCTCAGTTCAGAAAAGTGAATGATTTACATTACTCACATTATGAGAGAGCAATGGCTACTCTATTTAGTGGAAAATTTAGGCTGAAAAGGTCACTTTCGGGGCACGCTGTTTCGCAAAGTCCAGGTATTTCCAATCTCCCAGGAATCCTGCCTCGGTCCCTGGTTCTTGCACCCACATGTGCTCTCCCGGTCACAGGAGTTAAGGCACAGCGGCAATTCCCTGTGGACCTGCTCCAGCCTCCCCCGGAGACTGTAAGCTTGTAGAAGGCAGAGAGAGTGCTTGGTTCACCATTGTACCCCCACTGCCGGGTAGGAGTTGAAACCAAAGGACTGATATCTAATCCATACCCCAGACTCAGGAAAGGTCTGGGAGAAATGAGTATTTTCACTTCGATGCCTGATGGTGTGTTCTTCCTATGTGAAAGACTGTGGACTTCTATCTGGAAGTCTGAACTTCAGTTCTGAGGGCAGGTCCGACAGGCTGCTGCCCTGAGCTAATGTACCCCCTGCCCTGGCTGGCTGTTGATGCTAGCAACTTGACATTCTCAGAAATTGTACTTAAAGTGCAACCATGTGGCTTTCATCATGTCCCAACATTTCGGTGACCCACATGTGACTGATCTGGGAGAAAAGATCTGGTTCTATGATTCCCGATGGCTTCTCTTTTCAAAGAACAGAGAAGGAAGCTGAATCATAAAATGGTGTGATGAACATCATCACATAAGGAGCCCCCCTAAAACTTAAAGGAAATAGTTTGCAAGCACACGAAAATACATCTTTATTTATGGAAATGGGGAGGCATAAACATTGGAACTCTAGCCTAAGAGCCTGTATAGGTAAAACAGACAAAAAAAGTACATGTTAAATGTGAACTCACGGATGATTGCCCTATAATGCATTCTGAACAGGAATTCAGAGGTGTTTAGAGCCCTTCGTCTACGAGGCCAATTTTGTGGAAGGATTTCCACATCAGGGACAGGACACTGGGCCGGGTAAAACCTCATGTGGAATGTCTTATGATTTTTATTCTCCTCCAAGGCACACAATGGACGGTCAGTGAGTGGAAGTGTAACAGGCTCAGGTCCGGGAGCCGGCACTCCGGAGCCCCAGGTCAGGGGAGCAGGGGAGCAGGGGAGCAGGGGAGCAGGGGAGCGGGGGAGCGGGGGAGCGTGCAGACGGGAATAGGGTTCTGACTCCTACCCCTTTTTTGGTGCTTACTCCCTTCGGGGTCCTGTCCCTGGACTAAGAAACTGGTTCCCACATAATTCTGAGGAGACCATGAGAAATGAGTTGCAGTTCTGAGACCTTTCTGTCTCCGGTATTTGGGAGCAAAGGGCGGTGGTGATGGGGGTGATGAGGCCCAGACGGGACCTTCTTTTCTGAGTCTGAGTGGACCGACTGAGCACACAGCAAGGGAGCGGCCCCACCGAGACAGGAAGTCCTGGAGACGGCAGTGCACTCGGAGGAGTGCGGCTTGTGGATGGACTGGCTACAGGGACACGGGGCCTTGGCATGTTTTATGGGACTTCGTAACTTAGGAGATGACTCTTCCTTCCTCCTCTACCCCCTTCCTCCCTTAGAAAACCCCAGTGGCAGAGGTCACCTTCAACCAAAGAACTGTTTCTATTTAACAATTATGTGCGATGCATATTTCTGCTTGTTGAACCGCAAACTGGCTCTCCTCCTCTTTGCTCTTCTCTTTCTGCCTATAGGGCAATTTCCTCCTCTCTATCTTGCAGGGCTGGTAATTCAAATACAGTGCGATGGTGATGACGCCCACTCCAAGGACAACGACGATGATGATGATGATGGTGGAGCTGATTCCTTCATTCGGTCCTGCCCAAGCACAGAAGACACGGAATTGGGAGGGTTCCAGGACGAGAGAATCAGCCTTCCCCAGCCCACCAAGCCCACTTCCCGGTCTCATCCTCTCTGGCCCACTGAAATCGTTCTTCTTTCTATGTTTGGAGAAGAATCCCCGCCCCCTGGGCCACTTCTGCCCTGGGCCTGGCAGCAGGGGTGCGGCAGTCACCTTGAACAATGAGAGCGATGTCTTTGCTGACAGAGCCCATCAGGTTGGTGGCCGTGCAGCAGTAGATTCCGGTGTGGTTCTGGGCAGCCTTCTGTGGCACTTTTACGTCAAAGATCACTCCATTCCAGGTACACACCAGCAACGGAGTTGGGTTTCCCTTTGCAACACAGGTGAGCATCTGTTCCATCCCTTCCACCCATGTCTGGTTGCTAGGGCAACCGGATTCCTCTAACCGTGGCCTGTCTGGAAAAAAGAGAGTCCCCAAGGAGCAGAGCTCAGTGTGCACCTTCCCTCCTCCCTGGTCATGCCCACCTCTCCCTCCCCTAATCCAGATGCTGTGTCCCCTCCACCCGAGGGTGGACCGTCAGCGCCCTGCTTTGAGCCACTCTTCCCTCCTCCGGTCCCGACGGGCAAGGGCTCTGAGGTGCAGCACAGAGCATTGTCACGGACGCTGACTCGACAGTGTGGACGGCTCTGCCAGTGCTGGCCCTGGGGCTCCTGCTTCCCAGCCAGGAAGAACATGGGTAGTGATGAACCCAGAGCGGGCACTTTTCCTTTTTTTTTTTTTTTAATTTATTTATCTTTATAGGGGAAGGGAAGGAGAGAGGTAGAGAAATACCAATGTAGGGTTGCTTCTCATGCATCCCCCGCTGGGAACTGGCCTGCAACCCAGGATGTGCCCTGACTGGGAATCGAACCTCAATCGTTTGGCTCGCAGGCCCGCGCTCAATCCACTGAGCTATGCCAGCCAGGGCTCCATTTTTTCAAAATACAAATTTTTATGTGGAAATTTCCTTTCTCAGGATAAACTCCAACTATCACTTCCTACGTTCTCAGCCAGCTGGCCCGCAGCTAACGCCACCTCACCTGCTCACTAACCCACTTACCCTTTTCTGCTCCCAGTTTCCCGCATGTTCCTCCCCACTCATTTTGCTGGTGCTAAGGTAAGCTTGGAGAGCTTTAATGTCATTTTTTCTTTTGATTTCTTTTTTATTTTAAAGGGAAAAAATGTGGCAAGTTTAATAATGAAGCTGCTGGCCAGGATCTCCAGCAATGGGACAGGACTAGCCCTTGCTTTGGGAGGAAGGCTCAGGCCTGTACTCACACAAGACATGGATCTGGACTGTGGTGGTTTTGATCAGCTGCTGACCCTGAACCTCCAAAGAGGCCTCACAGGAGAAATTCCGGCCATCATCCTCCTCTGTGGTGGTAAGTAAAAGCCAGACAGGCTCCCCAGGGGCAGAGAGGACTGAGGCTCCCTGAAGCCGAAGAGTAGGGCTGGGTGATGTTAACATGTGCCCCGAACAGGTCACATTCATGTCTGTCCCTACCAATGTTAATTCTTCCACCTCCAGGACTGGTGGCGGGAAGCCTATAAGGAAAGGGAAAAGACAACCAAACATCTTTCTCAACGCGGGCGGCCACTTCGGCACTCCTGCTGCTGGTGGCATCCCTTGGGTCGGCGGACAACAAGGGAAAGACTATGAGACCATTACTGCTCGGGGCTGAGTGGCAGGAGCAACAAAGGTGGTTTGGGGATTGAGAGCTTTTCCTACAATAAAGGCGGCGTGCCCACAGTTGGCTCCGCGGCACGGAGGGCAAGATGTCTTTTCATCTTACAGATTTCCTCCTCAGCTCAAGTGGCTGCTTCCAGAAACAGGTTCGAGCATCCACAATCGCTCTGTGAGTAGGATGGCCCAAGAAAACAGGGCGAAGGCTGGATAAAGCTACATCCCAACACAAATCTCCCACCTGCCTGCACTGATCAGAACGTCACCAAGGCTTTCAGGGGAAGTGTTCAGTGGCAGAGAACCCTCACGGGGAAGGGAAAAGGTTGATGACTTACTATAGATGTGCACTAGCTCTCTCGTGTTCTGTTCCATCGGACCCAGAGACACATGGCAGGACAGCTCCTGATCGCCTGTCTCCATGGCCCAAACAGTGGCATTGGCCCACACAGTGTCTCCCTCCCAGGAGAGGAAGGGGCTCAGCTCCTGGTCTCCCAAGAACATGTGGAATGTCACCTCTTTGGCTGGGAACACCCTAGCCAGCTCACAGCTCACGGTCTCCTCCGTCCCAACCTCCAGAAGTGGAGAGACCCAGATATGGGGGCGCTGAGAGAATTCTGCCAAGAAATGAGGGAAAGGAAAGAAAGCAGAAAAACCATGCTAAATCAGGTCAGGTGGGAGCCCAAAATGTAGGGAGAAAGTAGGGCAGAAAGGTCTCTGTCCCCCAGGGTGAGCTTAAAGCCCAAGAAGAGGTGAAGTTCAGTTACCCTCACACCCGCATCCTAAACACTGTGGGAACTAAATCCCAAAGGCCACAATAAGGTGAAGAAAATGTGCCTCAGGATCCCTTCCATACCCGAGCTCCAACTCACCAAAAATCCGGAGCACCCCGCTGGCCGAGCTGGAGTGAAAGAGCCCTCCACCACGTGAGCTCAGATCCAGGGTTGCGTGGCAGGAGAAATTGCACCTGTGGTCCTCCCTTTGTGCTTGGACATGGAGGGTGAGCTCAGCTCTCTCGGAGGCCACAGCCAAGCTCACAAAGGCCTTTCTATATAGTTCTTTGCTACCCTGAAGAAGGGTGAGGGTGAGGCTCTCCAGGGGTGCTACCTTGGGCACATGGCACCTCACTGTAAAGACTTCGCCCAAGGCTACCCACGCAGGCTGCAGCTCCAGGACCACCAGCTCCGGTGGCTCTTTAAGACAAAAACACGAGTTTGATGAGAGCAAGCTACTCACCTCTCCAGAAAGAAACGGTATGGGACAGGCAGCCTGTGATAGAAGGTGACTGCTCCCCTTAAACCATCTGACCAGCGATGTCAGATGGGACAAGTTAGCCTTTGGCTCTTCTGCCTGTCAAAGGCGGCTAAAGCCAAAACCAAGAAATATGGCTGCCGGGGGGAGTGCCTTGCTTTGATGGCTGCTCCTGTTCCGGAGAGCGTTTCTCTCTTACGAGTGCTTCAGGGTGTGAGCCGCTGCTGAGGGGTTCCCGAGCACCACACAGAAACTACACCACGTTAACCACACTCTTACCCCACAGGGATCACTCCTGTTCTTAAAGCCTTATCTTTGCCAATGCTATCCGCCCCCCGAAAGACCCTCCTCACCCATCCCCATCACTTCAAATCCTAACCATCCTGCCGGAGTGAAGCTCCTGAGGCTGCTCTTCCACGAAGACTACCCCAACTTCTCCAACTACCCCAGCCCACGGAGACCCTCCTTTCTCCAACCTCTGCTTATGCTCAGAACTTGTGGCAAATAGGTCAGCACCAGTTTTATACTTTTTCGACCATTAATAAGTGAGCATTATTAGCATATGTTTCCTGTATTTGAACGTATCCTCAAGCACCGATGTCTGGATGCCCTCTATGGAATGCTCCTAATTTAAAAGCCGACACCAAAGGGACACAGGAGAGGCTTCAGAATTCCCACAGTATGACGCAAATCTTTCTTAAGGGTCCCAATTCTCTCCCTTAAAAGAAATCTCTGTCTAATTTCCCCCAAATAAGGCAGTCTCATTCCCCACGCCTTTCTTCCTCCCTGGCCCTCAGACCCACTCACGATACACGGTGATGCCCAGGCTTGCGTCCTTTTGGATCCCTGCGCAAGAGAAGAAGCACTGCAGGATGGAGCTCTCTGTGACGTCATCCAGGAGAAACTCCTTCCACTGAGGCCCTCTGCCCACCTGGGTTTTCTTTAGGGAGGTGTCAATCCCACTGGGTCCTGGGTCTGGACAGGTAGTGCTGCAGTTGACCAGGAGGGATTGTCCAAACTTTACCAGGGCCTGTTCCGGCTGAACAGAGACCTCAAACAGCCCTTCTGTGGCCCCTGAAATGACCAACCATGCACGCCAAAGACTTCAGTGAGGACCACGAGACCCAAACAAAATACAGAGCCTACTTATTTAGTTAGAGAGAACAGAAACTTGCCCTGAATGAAAAGGTACAGGGAACTAGCCAAGAAAAAGACCCTAATGAACAAGTCGGAATCCCGAGTCCACCGCCAGTCCTTCCATTCATCATCTTTCTTGAGATCTGATTTGCCCATTAGCGTCACTGTGGAAACTATGGGGTTGCTAAAAATTATGCCCAGGAAACCATTCTCTTCCTAAACTTCCAGAAATCTTGGAAGCTCCCAGGGTGACCCCCGGGGTCACTCATTTGCCATGGAACTTTTCACCTCTTCTCAAAGTGAGACTGTTCCATTTTGCTTTGGTGCTTAAGCAACAGAAGTTTTTGAAGGCTTAAGAGTTTAGTCTGTTAGGGAAACCTCAGGTGCAGTGAGAGAGACATCTCTCAGGTAAACTTCAGACCTGATGTAGGGGAGGAGCACAGTCTCATGAAAGCTTCCCTACAGTCCCCTTTAGCTACGCCAAGCCCATCATCTACTTCACCTCCCAGACCAGTCCCCTCTGGGAACAGACCCTCCTATAGCGATGTTACCCGCTGAGGCTCCAGTTTCTTTCTCGCCATTCAGAGAACTCACTCCTGACACCTGAGCTATGGGCCCTGTCCTATCAAAGTCCTACTGTGGCTCTTCATGACACAAAGGGTGGCAACAAAGAAGTAAAAATATTTTCAAGAGTAGAAAAAAATAAGACAGCCCTGGGGCAGCAGGGAGCCAAGCTGAGAAGTAACAGTTCTTATGGAGAGTTCTTGCCGATAGTCTAGTAACCTGCCCCTTACTTTGGGTTATTCCAACATAACCAGAGACACCTAGATTCTGTGTCCTAGTGACCCAAATAATGGGAATCTCTCCTGAGGGTCCAGATGCGTGAACGCTGGAGTGCTGCCCCATTCAGGACTTCCTATCCTCTTCCTCACTGACCAGTCACCTGTGCCCTGGCACACGTGGCAAAGAAACTTTGGCAAATAGACTTACCTGGGGAAGAAATCGAAGTCAGCAGGGCCCAGACACTAAACAGTAGCACTTCCATCCTTATGAGAAAAGCCAACAGCTAGAGAGAAAGAAACAGCAGTGTTTTCGGTATTTTCCCACATCTTACATAAGATGTAGAAAGTATCAGTTGTTTATATCTGGTGTGATTTTGAAAGTGGCATGAGAAGGGCGCGGGAGAGTGGCCACCCCACCGTTTCAAGGGCATGCTTCACACCATTCAGCTGCACAACGTTTCAACATCAGTCACCTTAACTCGTACATTACAGAGTCCTAATTAACTCCTGAGTTCTTTGAGATAAAGTACTCTCTTCGTAACGCCTACGCCAAGCTAGGCACTCACTCCTGATCTACGGACACTTTCTCAATCACAGCTTGTCTAATAATTTTAACATTTAGTAAATATATATTATGTTCCAGGCACTGGACTGCTTTACCTTGGTAATCCACCCCGGCCTCTGCCGCCACCTCTTTTTACAGATCAGATGGAGGCTAAGAGAGGTGAAGTAACTTATCCCAAATCACACAACTAATTAAGAGGTGGAGCCAGGCACCGTAACTGATGAGCAACGTTCTTAGTACTCCACTGCTTCTATATATTCAAAGAGTCCATATCGTCTGTGGTTTGATGGGGCCACACCATCAAAAATAATTCCGAACAGAGGTTAACGCAAGAGCTCCTTCTATTTCATTCATCTCCACTTGGCTTGCTGAGGTCCCCGTTCTCTGCAAAGCCCAATCTTGTGAACTAACCTCATAGGTTACATTCTGCTCCTGGAGCCTTAGCTAAAAGAAGATTTCCCATCTCTGACCACCATAAGCCAAGCTAGTTGGTTTTCCCCATGGCTGTCACCAGTCCCTGTCCATGCCATATAAATAGATATAAGAAAATTGGGTGGGGGAGGTTTCCTTTTTTTTTTTTTTTTTTTTTTTCATACTCTCTAAATTTCTAGAGCTATACCCCAGCCCGGGAGAGTGGTAGGCAGCAAGGGCAAGGCCGCAGACACTGACGTCCAATAGGATTGCTTTTGGCTGTGTAGCCTGAACTGGGCTCGTCCCAGTCTAGGATCCTCACCACTCGTTTATATTCCAGGGTTCCTTGCAATTTCGTGCACACACCTGAGACACATTCCAGCCGTTGCGCTCGCTCTCGCTCTCTCTCCCCCGTCTCTCCCTTCCTTCCAGGAACTGGCCTCATCCCTGAAAACTCCTTTGCCCAGTTCAACGCCTCTCTGCTATGAGGGCTGCCACCCCCACCCTCTTTTTAGCCCCGATGCCGGGCCACATCACAGCACACCCGTAAGCGGTGACACTGCTTTCTGCTTTCTGCTTCCACAGCACCGTCCTGACACATTCTCATTGACTTCTTAGGCCCGTTACTACTGTCTACCCGCCTCCCGGGACGGCAGGCCCCACGAGGGCGGGGGCCTCGGTGGTTTTTCACTGACGGATCTCAAGCGCCCAGAACCTGTAGGAGTTCGGCAGCTACGAACGAATGAATAAACGAGCAAGATATTCACAAATACTGTGCGAGGACCTGTGTCTCCCGTTTGGATACAGAGCGAAAGAAGGCCCGTTCACCGAGAGGGGTTTCCTCTCTCCTGTGTCGACAAAATGGCTCTCACGGTCTGAGCCCCGCAGGCCATGAAGGCCTTTAAAGGGGGGTGGCATTTAAAACATGTTTTTAAAATGTGGGGAAAAGATCATGAGTACCCGTTAGGATTTCCAGCCCACTGGAAAAAAGGGTGAGGAGGCGAAGTTTGCCAGGAGGCCAGATCTCTTGATTCCACAAAAAATCCAAGAGGAGACACCAGCATGAACCCAAGCAAACCAAACAAAACCTAAATCCTCACTGAGGGCCGCTCCTCGCTGCTCCCGCCGCTCATCGGGTCGCTCAGCCGGCCGCCCGATTCGCCCGCTTTGTCGCGCGCCTCGTCTGAGACGCTCTCGGGCACCGCCACGCGCCGAGACCGTTTGCTCGCGCTAGTGGGCGCCTCCAGGCGGTGGCGCGAGAGGGCGCTCCGGACCCGAGGAGCTTCCTGATCTGCCTAGAAACTCGTGACGTAGGGGCGCAGCTTAGGAAGGGTTGGCTGAGACCAGTGAGGTGGGCGTGAAGCTAAGACGAGAGGATGGTTGCCGAGGGAAGAAGAGGGTAGAGGAGTCTGGGTTCTGCTTGGCAGAGCGCTCCTATTTGACTCAAGATAATCACAGCCAAGTAAAACAAAATGAAAACAAGAGGAAAGAGTTTGTCGCAGAAAGTAATGGCGCTATCAGAAAAGCTAGGGGTTGTCTTCCCCTGTGCCTGTTCATCGTGCGGTGCCGTCTGAACGCAAGAGCCGGTGCGCGCGCGAGTGCGCTACGCACGCAGCTGCCTTCCTGCCTTGGGGTAGCGGAGCTCGCTTGGCATTGGGCTTCGGTTCTTCACTGGCTCAAAATCCTACCGGGGCCCTCTCTCCGTTCATCCTGGGTGTACTGAGAGACGGATTTGGCGGGACTCTACCAATATCCGAAAAATCCCTTTCCGTGCCCTGCACGTGCAAGGGACACGCTTGAGCGCCCTAGAATTTCATTACTTCTGCCGAACGTGCCTGCGTTCTTGCTCCTGCCAACCACGAGGGAGCAGTGAGTCGTAAATATAGGGTGAGACAGTAAATCCAACTCTGTTTCATCTC
>PVKM010047111.1:0-11532 GCA_004027735.1 Carollia perspicillata
TCAGGTGAGGATGGGATTCAGATGATTTGCTGGGAACTCTGGAATGTAAATTTCACCTTGCCTCATTGTTGAGGAAGGGGGCAGGGTTTTGGTTCCCCACCCCAGCTAGTCATTGGATAATAGCTATGGTAAGGGTCCTCCTACTCTTTCCGTTTTACAGATGTGGACATCGAGGCACAGAGAAGTTGAATAATTTGCTGAAGTTCACATGGATAGAAAGTGGAGGGGTTGGGTTTGGAACCCAGGCATTCTGGCTGTATAGATATATTTTTATATTGCATTTTATAAGGAGCACTCAACTACTTATCTCATTTGATCTTCTAAAAGCTACTTGGGCCACCAGTAATTCTAACTTGTCAGATGAGGAGATTAAAAGTAAGACCTAGGTTGTTAACAAAATCCATGTCCTGGTCCTGTTCTGTCTTCCAATAACGTCTTGCTCTTTTAAATCAACCAGAGTTTGTTTTATTGACCATATGATTAAAACAGTTATCATTTGCTTTAGGAGCATATAACTTGAAGAGTATGGAGAATCTATACTTGAAGCTCTTCAGATGGTAGAAATGAAAACCTTATCCGTCAATAGGGGAGTGGCCCTAGCTTTCACCTAGATGTTATTTTAAATCACTGCCTGTCTATTTCTCAAATGAATGAATGTACTGCTTTGTAATTGCAAACTAATAACAAGAACAACATTCTGCCACTGAATTCCTCATTACTGAAGAGTTAAAAAAGAAAAGGAATTATAAATGATAAGTTAACGAAGAGGCTATACAGTTTAGCAGAAAATCAGGAACAAGGAACTTGGGAAAAACTATTTAACCTGGGGAAAAATAACTTGCAATGGAGTTTTTAATAGTCAGATTTTGGAGCCAGTTTTCCTAAAATCTCAGGAAGGTAAGAATGCAAACAGGACAACATTTGCACTGAAACACTGCAAGAGAGCAAACGACTGAGCTATAGGGTCTACATTTATCCCTCAATTCCTTTTAAATCCTCTAAAATATTATCTCCACCTAATTATTGCTGGTCGCTCTTGGATTTATTTTTCACTCCTTCCCTGTTCTGTCTGTATCACACCTGCATTTCCAAGTAGGTTTGGCCAATGGGAGGAGCCGGCAGAGGCTCCATCTGGTTTCTCTGGCAACGGCTCAGTCTCCTCCGTCCTTTCAGGGTCTGCAGACCCTTTTCCTGTCGTTGGGGCTCATTGCACTCAGTCTCCATCCTGTTCTAGTTCCCACTGGCAGTCCTGGCTTCTGGGCTCTGGTATCACCATTTCCTTCTTATATTCCATCATCAATAGTGGAGGCAAAAACTTACAATTGTTTCCCCTTGTCTGTGGGGAATTGTTTCAAGGCCCCCAGTGGACGTCTGAAGCCACAGGTAGTGCCCAACCCTAGATATACTATATTTTTTCTTATCTATACACATACCTATGACAAAATTTAAATTAGGCACAGTAAGAGATGAATGACAATGGCTAGTAATAAAATAACACAATTATAACAATATATTGGAATAAAAACTATGTGAATGTGGTCTTTCTTTCAAAATATCTTATTGTACTGTACTCAACTCTTTACTTAAAGGAAGCACTTTATGGCTTCTCATTGGCATATCTGAATTCCCAATGTCACTACTCTTACATTGTGGGACCATTACTAAGTAAAATAAGGGTCGCTTGAACAAAAGCGCTGAGACACCACAACAGTCGATCTGAAAACCAAGGTGACTACTAAATGACTAGTGAGCTGGAAACTCATGCAGACACAGGGATGGTTCTTGTCTGAGTGGGATGCGGTGGCGAGAAATTTCATGAAGCTACTCAGAATGCATGTGATTTAAAAGTTACAAATTGTTTACTTCTGTAATTTTCCACTTAATATTGGAACCATGGTTGACTGTGGGTAACTGAAACTATAGAGAGTGAAACCCTAGATAAGGGGGCAACTGTATCATTTGTCTCTGGGCTGCTTCACTGTCCGTTCAGCTTCTCAACACTTCCATTACTTCAGTAACCAATCCCTTGCATTAAATTCCCTCTATCGAATCGCTGTTCCTCCACGTTTGAATACCTGTGTCTCTTATACCAGTTCTTGCCCTCTGCACTTCTCTGTCCACGCTCCTTTAACTAAGTGAGCTCATCTACTCCCATGCCTTCAGGCATCATCTCTGCCTCAGGTCTCCTCGTCTCCACGACTGTTTTTCTACCTGCCTAGAGGATGTCTCTACCTGGTAATGCTGCAAACATTCGAGGTCTAGATGCTCCAAAGTTACCTAGAAGACAAAGTTGGTGGGGAACTCCTTGGAGACACTTGGAGACTTAATATTAGTGTCAGAGAATACTGTGGGTAAGTGCCATGAAATTTAGATGATTTTTTTTTTTTTTTTGCTTTCCACCTTCATGGCTCAAGCTGCCATGCATCTCGAGCTGCAATACCTACAGAGTGCCGGGCAGGTGACAGAGGGCTAGGTAAAACAGAAATGGTCTCTTATGTTCCTTTGATCCAGAAGCACTGTGTGTGCATATTAGAAAATGCAGAAAAACTCTTCCCTTCCAGAAGAATAATGTTCTCTTCCATTTTTTTCAGGAAAAAACTCTGCCCTCTTTGTCTATTTTTTGTTTTCCCATTTTGGTAGAGAAATAAATACAGAAAAGTACTTTTCTGGCAGGGCAAGCGCAATGCTGGCTGATAACTTCAAGGTGAAAACTTCCCCCTGACCTCAGTGTTAGGCGTGTAAGAGAAGCTGATTGGGTCTGAGAAAAACCGGAGGAGGCGTGGCCTGCCTAAGCAGGCTGCTGTTCCTCAACTTCAGCTCAGACTTGCCCTGCAGGAAATGCATCTGGTGTTGCTAGACCTTCGATTTGTAAAGAAAAGCCAGAAATGTGTGTTTTTATGTGATATCTCCTGATTTGAAAACACTTAGAAATGTGCTATCTTTGATTTGAAAACATACACACACATATGTTCTATGGGCCAAACAAAAGCTGTCTACATGCTGAATTTCCTGTGGGTTCGGTTTGTGGCTTTTGATCTAGCCCCAGTCTGCATGCTGAGCCTCATGCATTTCGTTAAACCAGTTGTGTTGAGCTAAAGTGCATCCTGGGGTATCACCACAGCTTTTCTTAAGCCTCGTTAACTCTGTTGGACAGTTGTTTCCTCCTCTAGATTCTGTATTCTTCTTCCTAGTTTCTGTCTTTGGAGGCTCACTGGTATGTTCTGCATCAATGGTCTTTCTATCTGGCTTCCTACTTAGTTGAGCAAATAAGAGACACAGGTGGGAGATGGGAGGAAGGGAGGAGAATGAGGTTTCAAAGTAGAATACACTCCAACCTGGGCAGTGATGAGCACTCCTCCCAGACCATGACTTTGGCTATTACTGAGGAAATTATGAAATGAGTAATGTTTTTCAACCTGGTACTCAAAAATCTAGCTCTACGCTCTGCAGCCACAGTCCTTGACCAGTCTTTGTAGACAATATTTGGGTTGCAATTATTGTCATAAGTGAGGGTTTGCTTCTCATCAATGTGTCTTTCTCAGATGGTCACATCAGAAGCAGGACCTCATTTCTCATTGGCTCTAGCTTTTTAGATAACAATGCACTTCTTTTGAAGTTAGCAGATTTAGATAAATAGAAGTTTGCTTTTACTTTTTAAAAGTAGTATTTGCAGTTCATGACATACCTGTCCTTTATCCCACCCCTCATTTCCCTAGTTGGAATAATTATAATCAGTATACTTTGGTAACATCCCGTATTATGGAAACATAAGATCCACAGTTTCACATTTCCTTTAAAACAGATTTGAAATCCCGCTGCTTTCTCTTTGTGCGAATCTCTAGTCTCTTCCTCTCTCATTCTTCTCCTAAGTCTGCCAGCTCCTTCCTGGCTTCATTTCTTTATCATTTAAGACGAAATTTCATGGTGTATTTCATCCTTCATTCTCTCGCTTGCCGACATCTTTAATTCCTTTGTCCCCATGTCTGTCTGCTACACCTGTTCTGCAGCCCCCAACTTATATCTTCATATCTGAGGTGCCCCTTCCCCCAAACCTGAGATTCTGAGAGATGTTGGATGCAGTCACACAACACACATGGGTACTGGTGCAGGTGTAGGCTTACCATCCCATGTCAATCGTGTAAAACCCTCCAACCCCCTTCCCACTCCTCCCAGGCTTACATCTGCACTCCAGTTCCCTCACTTTCTCTGGACAGTACTATTTAATATCTCCCAGGACAAAGACAGGCAGTGATTGCTCCCGGGTACACATTTGTCCGCATCAGCCTCAGCCCTCCCCTCTCATCATTGCCCTTTGGCGATGAGTCCCTCCCATCCAAGGCTCGGCTGCATTCTACCGCTTCAGTCTTCTCTGTGAACTTACTCCGTCAACTTTCCCTTCTATTTCCTATATATTTCTTCTCTTCCTCTCTGTTAGCTTCTTCCCTGCAGGATAAAAACTCTTTTAACTCTTTCCCATTAGAAAACTATGGCAACAAAGGAACATCTGCCGATGACCCAACATTTCCTCTTCTGCGGATTCCTGTCCCCATCCCAGACTCGCCCCTTCCCAGTCACATCTCACGAAGGAGCTGCCCGCATCTCCTCTTCATGGGCTCTTCAGCCCCCAGTAATGTGCGCTCTGCCCGCTTCTTGCAAAGGTTACCAATGATTTTTCAGTTAGGTCCAATAGCCGTGTTTCAGGTGACGTTTTATTTGAACTTTACGGGACCTTGACCTTTGTGACCACTCCATTTTTGAGCTTTTCCCCTTCATTTCCTTGGTGCCACTCTCCTGGTTAATCTATCTGTCTTGTTTCTTCTCAGCCTCCTCTGTTCAGTTCTTAAATCTTGGTTTCGTCCAGGGTCTTCCTCTCAGCCTCTTGCATTTCTTTTCCATACCTTTGTGGGCGGTTTCATCTACGCTTATGACTTTGCTGTTATTTTCAAAATCTCTGTCCAGACTAGACTACTCTCCTAAACTCTAGGCTTGGATATGCAACATATTTTTCTTTTATATTCCAAAGGCACGCGCACACAAACCACCCCTTCCAAAATGGAACTTAATTCGTTCTCTCTCCTTCCAGAATCCTCCACCCACTCACCTCCCTGGAATTCCCAGCACTTCTCATTTCAGTGAAATATATTTTAATTTCCCCCCCTTGCTTTGCTTCTGCACTTCAATTAATCAGTCTAATCTATTTTTTAAAAAAGTATCTGGTACTTATTGCCTCATCTCTGTACCTGTTGCCTCTCCTCTCTAGGTTTAGACCCTTCTGGTGTCTCCTTGAGATGGGGATTCTAGAGCTCTGTGCCCTGCCTCTGTCCCCTCTCAAGGCTCCAGAATTCCCTGCCCGGCAGTCACACACCGGCCAAAGCACAGCAGTCAGGGATCCCGGGAAGCCAGCCACAGAAGGCTGCCTACTTGCTTGACTTATTTCGAGATCACAGAGGCCAGTACAACTGCAGACCAGAGAAGAAAACTGACTCCACAGAGGTTAGAAACCATTTCAAAGGCTGGGACTCCTCGAGCTTCCTGGAGTGTGATTTTACTGACTCCTTCCCCAGAGGTGGGTCCACCTGGAGCCAGGCTGGCTGGGCTCATCTGGATTTTGACATTTTGTTGTTTCCCTCCACAACAGTGGGAGAAATGGGTTGGAAGTTAAGCTCATGAATGCAACTTCCTTACTGTTTTCTCCCCCTTTAGTAACTCAGATATTTTCCTGCTCCCCACCCTGCCCTCAGCCGTCAGTGTGAACTTTTGTGTATTTAATCAGACTTCTTTCCTCCTATCTCCCATAGGCAACACTCAGCTGAGAACATAACGAGGACATGAGGGCTGTTAGGTTTGGTGAGACTGTGTTCTTCCCACTGAAACTTTAGGGCTCCGTAATACTGTACCAACCCCTGCCTCCCTGTCGCCTCCAACCAGTCTGTTAGGTAAAAAGCTCTAAGTTTTCTTGAAGCTGCAGCTCAAACATCTGATTTCCTGGGCAGATTATGTGCACCAAGGTGCTCCCCTCACTTGGTTGTAGGCCACCCCTGCCCTCCTGCAACCACGGTACTGTCAGTGTTCTTGGCCTGACTGTTTTCCCATGAGAGCAGGGCTGTGCCTTTTCCTCTCTGTGTTCCCAGGGTCGAGCGCATCCTGGGCCCTTTATTAAGGCTGGGTGAATGAACAAATCAAACTTCACATTTCTCTTACTAGCAGTGCAAAAAACCAAATCAACAAAAGCTCCACCCTCTCTCATTTGGATACATCACCATGCATGTGATCACTTAGATTAAAAATGCTCAAACTTCCCTTTTCTTCACTTTCCAGGTTAAAGAAGTAAAAAAATATTTTTCCCTCCTTCTTCTTAAATGACCTGGAGTTCACTCTCTAGTGTCCATTCCATTAGTGCCACACTTATTCAGGTTTCTATCTTCTCTCGTCAGGAACTGCGTAAATTTTTTTTCTTAAACACTACTCATTTGTCCCTGGACAGATAGCTCAGCGGGTTAGGGAATCACTCCTATACACCAAGGTTGAGGGTTTGATCTCTGGTTAGGGCACATGCAAGGAGCAATCAATGAATGAATGAGTAAGTGGAACAACAAATTGATGTTTCTCTCTCTCCCTTCCTTCCTGAAGAACACACAAGCAAATGAATGAAGAAAACACTACTTACTTGAGTGACTTTGCCAGGTGCCGAGTGGTTGTAAAATTCTACTCCAGATCTTTTAAATCTAGAGTGTAGGGATGTCATGGAGAGTCCTATGGATGGTCTTTAAAGCCTCTGAAATATTATGCAAATTATTCAATATATATGTATACTTGTATATGTGTGTGCATATATTTATATATAAGTATGTTTTCCTGGGCAAAAGGTGTACCTTTCTGCTGACTTTCAAAGAATCTGTAGTCTCCTTATTGGTCTTCTTCTCACCTCCAAGCTCTTCACAAGTGTACCTGGGCCACGGTCCTCTCCCGAATATTCTCCTATGGTCTCCAGTTCAGAGAGACGTTCCTGACTCCTTTCACGGCCCTCCCTGGTTTGGCGCCATCCTGCTGTTCCAGCCTAGTTTTATGTTCCCTCCTGTTCCGAGCCCTCAGCTGTAGGCAGATGCTTTCCTCTGTCATACTCCTGACTCTCCTTTTGCACTTGGCAGGGACTCTGGGCACTGGGCAGGCATGAAGGGGACGGCTTTGGGACCCTCATGGGGCACTGCAGAGGGTGGTGCAGAAGGTAGAGGAAGCTGGGCACGGGCTGACAAATACATCCAATGGATCCTTGCTGTCTGCCCTGGAGAGGTGGAGTTTTAGGTCAGGGTGATCATGGAATGTATATTTTGGAGGAGAACCCTCAGAGATTTCAGATCTGGCTTCAACAGCAAAGAAGGTGGAAAAAGAGTTGTGGTCTGGCTGATATTTTGAACCTACTTTCCCAGGGAGGGTGATGGAGGGGCCTGGTGAGCAAGCAGCCACTGAGTGTGTGGGTCGAGAGAGCACATGGAACACTCTTTGGAGTCAGCATCGAGGAGTCCAGCAGAAGGTAGCTGGCCAGTCAATCACCTAATACTCGTTGAACAGCTACTTTGTATCTGGCAGAACTCCTTCAGTGGGTCTGGATTTTAGGAGCTAGATTTTAGTCACAGGAGGAGAACTAATGGTATGGAGTTGGTGGTGGAGGGATTGGACGTTGGGCAGATAGGCAACGTTGGACGTTGGGCAGGGATACAGTTCCAGGGGGGCAAGGTAGGAACTTCACTCTTCACAAAAGAATGCAGGAGTAGAACTGGACTTCTTAAACTGGGAACAGGAATAGAATAGGACTAACAACAAGGCTAGATTCCCAGCCTTAATCCCAAGGAATAAGTCTTTAAATGCAGAATTTTGAGCACGATGGAAGGTAATAGATAACAGCTCTCATTTATTGGGCACTTACTATGTGTTAGGTGCTGTTCAAAGCATTTCATGTGTGTTATTTCATTTAATCCTCACAGCGACTCTGTGGAGTCAGATGTATGATTGTCCTCATTTTTAGGTGAGGCAAATGAGGAATGGAATGGTTAATGAATAATCTGTCCAAGGTCACACACACATTTAGTTAGTGACGAAGCTGGGGTTTGAACCCAGGCTAGCCGTATTCAAGCAGGCTCTCAGATCCGCCTCGTAAGCAATTGTCAGCTCTGCAGATCCGACTCCATGGGGTCCTGCTGCTGGGAGGGCACAGTGAAAGCTCAATCAGTGTGGTTGCCTTACTAACAAAGGGTTGTCTATCTCTGTTGGCTACCCTCTTTCTTGCTTCTGTCGTGCCGCAACTTCCTACAATGGGGATAGCTCTGACATTGAGTATTGGAAAGGCAGGGAGAGAGAGTGGAGGAGGTTCAGGGAAAAGCAACAAAAATGATTCAGGGAAGAATGGGATTGACACATGTGGAAAGATAAACAGAGATATCTATCTGGCTGAGTTGGCTGATAGCTAAGAAAGGATATGAACACCCAAGAGGGCAGGGAATGGGCTAGATCTGTCTCATTTTAGGTACTTGAGAGCTCCAGCATCAATACATACTTCTCCCTGTGTGGTCTCATGCTGAAATTCAACAAGGATTTATTGAGTGTAGGAGGCTTCGCTCTTAGATTCAATGTGTTTCCAGAGGCTGCGTTTTAAGTGGATCAGCTGTAAAGCACAAACCTGAGGGCACCTGTGTTAGTGCTTCAGCTGAGCGGGTGATGTATTTTGGTATCATTGTAGGAAGTCATCAGATGAATGGGATAAGACACAAGATAAGATTTTTATGCCTGAAAGAGACCCTAAAGAATATCCAATCTTCATTTTATAGGTGTGAAGACGGAAGCTTCATGCCGTTAGGTGATCTACCCAGTCATGTGGTGAAGTCGGTGACAGGGGAGGCAGGAGGCACCCTGATCGGAAAGAGTAGCTTGAACAAAAGCTGTGAATGAAATGCAGGCCAAGCACGATGCAGGTACGCCGACGGACCTTTCTGAACCAGGCCCAGTTCTGATCCCTGAGATCCAGCCATAACTCCGACAGGCCGGGTCTCTGCCATCATAGGCCTAGAATCTCATAGAAATGATAGGGATTGGCAAAGTCCATGATAAACCCAGCCACCCTTCCTCCTAGATCTGTAACCAAGTATCCAAAAGTCAGTGGACAAAAACATTCAACATGGCGACTGGTCTCTCTTTAATTCATGACTACCTATCTCACAATAGCACTCGACACAACTCTGCAATTTTATTCATTAGTATTTTTGTTTCATGTCTTATAATGGCTGAGAATAGTGATTTTTAACCTTCTTCATCTCGTGGCATGCATAACTAATCACTAAAGTTCTGTGGCAAACCAAAAAAAATTGTTTTCTGATCTGACAAAAATAAGTATAGTTTTCATTGATTTACAAAACCAAAACAAATACTAGTAATTGCCTACTCTTTTGGCTGCAAAGTGGCTTTTAAAAAAAATCAGGTACCTATACTTGTATATAAGGATTTCTGATACCAAGAATTAACAAGCCAGATACAACTTTATCGTGTGACATAACCAATAAGAGGCATCTCTCGTATATTACCTCTATATCAGTCATGGCTCAAGTCAGGGCAGTCACACCAGATGGCTTTTGTTGTGTTGGCCATTGTCACTTTTTAATTTGACAGTCTAAAGGGAAAGAGGTCAATGTCCCTGACTAAATAGTGAGGTATTGCAGGTTTTAAGAATACTTGTGACACATCAGTTGAAATCACTGGTTTACACGTATCTCCTCGAATCCTTTGACATTTCTCCCCCTAAGACAGAGTCTGTGTTCCCTCCCCTGGACTCTGGGAAGGACTTTATGTTTGCTTTCATGACTAGAACATAGCAGAAGGCACGCTGTGAGTTCTGAAGCCAGGTTAGAACGGGCTGTGGAGATTATGCCAGTTTCTCTTGGGACACTGGGATTCTCCAGCTGCTTATCCTGAGGCCACCACATGGGGACACCACATGGATAGACTATATGTGAGGGAAGGACCCCAAAACCCTGGCATTTATTTATAAAAAATCGTGTATTTATTCTTGCATGCTTAAACTTCAGTCACCTTCAAAGTATTCTCCATTTGATGCAACACACCTACGGAGACATTTTTTTTTCACTGCTCAAAATGTTCTGAACTCGTCGATTTTGATGCCCTTTAGTGCTTCAGCATTTTTGTTTGTTTGTTTTGCCTCTTCCACGTTGGCAAAATGTTTCCCCTTGAAGACTTTTTTTTTATACTAGGAACAAAAAAGTCACTCAAGCCAAGATCGGGTTAGTAGAAGGATGGGGCACGGGGTCATGCTGTTTTTGGTCAAAAACTGCAGAATAGTCAGTGTGGTGCGGGCAGGTGCGCTTGGAAATCACCCGTCATGAAATGGTCAAATGTACTGTAAGAGTCTTCAGAAAAATACGATGAAGCCAAATGCAGCCTCTCACAACAATGCCAGCTGGTCGACTGATACAGATGGGTTCCCAGAACACTCACCAGTGGGGGAAGCCTGTACTGTAAGGGGCCTGCTCTCCAGAAGATAATTCTGTTTTTGGGGGTCCCCCTTGCATGTGCGTGTGAATATATATATAAAATATACAGGGTCTAGCAGAAGTAAGGCCTGCTTGAGTGCTTGAGTGCTTGAGTGTGTTTGGTAGGGTAATAATATGGGCATAATAATTCATAGTTTTAATTTGAATATTTCACCTAAAATGTCATATGGCGTGCTTGGGTGTGATATTGTTATGTTGCAGAATCACATGCTTATGATTTTGTAATAAAAAGGGGTGTTATTTGTGCCAGATCATATATATACATACATATATGGCAGGTCCTTGAATAACATTGTTTCATTCAATGCCATTTTTAACAGTTTATTTATATATTATGTATATATATGTATGCATGTATATATGCACGTATGTATGTATTTATTTTCAAGTACACTTGTCTCCATTTTCACCCCACCACAGCCCTCCACCCCACCCATCCCCACCTCCCACCCTCAAACCTATGCCCTTCAGGCTGGGTCCATGTGTCCTTTATACATGTTCCTTGATTGACTGTCCCCTATTTTCCTGTTATCCCTATGCCCACTTCCCTCTGGTTACTGTCAGTGTGCTTTTTATTTCAATGTCTCTGGTTATATTTTGCTTGCTTGTTTGTTTTGTTGATTAGGTTCCACTTGTAGGTGAGATCATATGTTTTTTGTTTTTCACCACCTGGATTATTTCACTCAGCATAATGCTCTCCAGTTCCATCCATGCTGTTGCAAAGGGTACAACCTTCTTCTTTCTTTCTGCTGTGTAGTATTCCATTGTGCAAATGGACCGTTGTTTTTTGATCCACTAATTTACCGGTGGGCATTTAGGTTGCTTCCAACACTTGGTTTATTGTAAGTTGTGCTGCTATGAACATTGGGATGCATGCATAGGTTCTTCTGAATTGGTATTTCAGGATGCTTAGGGTATAATCCCAGCGGTGGTATTGCTGGGTCAAAAGGCAGTACAATTTTTAGTTTTTTTGAGG
>PVKM010047112.1:0-11529 GCA_004027735.1 Carollia perspicillata
CTTCAACATACGGATTTTAGGAGGGAGACACAAAGCATTCAGTCTATAACAAAAGTTTTTATTTAGTCACTGGGAATAAGCCCTGGATGGTGTGGCTCAGTGGATTGAGTGCCAGCCTCCTAACCAAACTTCCCCTGGTTCAATGACCAGTTTAGGGCAGGTGCCTGGGTTGCCAGCCAGGTCCCCAGTAGGGGGCGTGGGAGAGGCAACCACACATTGATGTTTCTCTCCTTCTCTTTCTCTTTCCCTTCCTGTCTCTAAAAATAGATAAATGAAATCTAAAAAAAAAATGGGAATAAAGTTCTGTAATCTAGGAAGTTTCGGAGTTGAAGTTGCATAGATTGCTATTCAAGTTTGGTAAACTCAGCAATGCGGAAACCAAATGAGGGCTGTTGAAAGGAGTTTCCAGTCCACTTTTTGGTGCTATTTTCAATTCTCTTCCCCCAAAATTTTCAGAGAAGGTAATTTGGACTTTGAAAGTCAAGAGCTTGGTAGCTATTGACAGAAAATAAAACTGACACTTTGATGCATTATGCATACTGAGAAGGGTAATATTTAATTGCACTGTGCAAACAGGCATTGCACTTTTATTGTATTCTGAGAGCAATGCTAGATAGACCCTGTAGGGAGTACAGAGAATGAGCTGACTTCCCTGGTTTCAAGGAGTCCTCTTAGTAGAAGCTTCTGGTTGAATTAAAGAGGGCTAAAGTTAAACATTTAGTTATCTTTTGAAAACTCTGAAAGACAGATCTTTGGACACACTATGATTCCAACATGGTGCAGGGCAGATGAATTTGCATTAGCAAGGTGGCTGGAGTTGTCATTGCTGTCTGGGCTCTACACCTTCATACACCCAGTTTTAGCCAGGCTCCATTGCTTACGAATTTCATGCATCTAGGCATGTTGAGTAACATGTCTCTATGAGGTTTCTCATCTGTAAAATGGACCTAATAATAGTAGAATACATTGAGGTTTAAATGAGATCACCTGTTTAAGTGTTTATAATAGAGCTTTAAAAAAGTGCTCAATAAATTTAATGTCATTATTACAGGCAGGAAGGAAGCGATGCCATAAAACTAGTAGTAGTTCTTGGGCTTGGAAACTCCAAGCCCAAGTTTTTGATACACCATTATGCAGTTATTCTTGAAGCTTCTGCATTATTAGCTATCAATGTTGCTATACTTAGCAAAATGTAGAACATTTTATAAAAACATGGGACACCCAGTTAAATTTGAATTTCAGATAAGCAATAAATACTTTTTAGTACAAATATGTCCCAAATATTTCATGGATCATCATTATACTAAACATTAATTGTTATTTATCTGAAAGTAAAATTCAGCTGGACATGCTGTATTTTATCTGGCAATTTTAGTAGCCTAGTAGTTGTGTGACTTAGGCAGGTTCCTTAACATCTCTGTGTCTCAGTTTCCTCATCTATTCAATGGGTGATTAAATGGGTTACTATGTGTAAAACACACAGAACAGTGACTGATTTATAGTGAGTACTTATTATAGTGAGAATTATAATAATTGTTACCATTCAGATGGGGGTTGTATCCGGTTAATGCCAGGTTGCTGGTGGTAAGGCCAGAATCTGGAGGATTCCAGAGATATTTAAAAAATCACATGTTCACTGTTATTGCATGTAGCATCCCATTTGATATTATCTTTGGAATAAAACTTGAAAGTGAACTCAGAAGAGGCCCCATCCTCATAATAGCTCCCTTTGGCTTTAATGATTTTTACTCCTGTCAATATGACGGGATTGACAACCATCAAGGAAAATTCAGTTATCTCCATTTTTTCAGTTTTGCCCTCTAAAGCCGTGCTAAGCTGGAGGTGAAACTGAAAGGAAATTGCCCAGTCTCCCCACTTTGTGCAAGATTCAGAAAGCCTGTCTGAAGAGTTTTAAGAAGTTTCAGCCAGTGCAGATCTGTATGTTGAACATAGGCCTTATAGGCCTTTGGCCCTCAGAATTTTTTAGATGAGAGGCTCTGAGGTGAGCGTGGGTCTGTTGTGGGAGATGTTTATTTGTTAATTTAATCTAGATATTACATTTTAAATCTCTTAAAGGTTAGTGTTTGCCATCATTTTTTTTTCTGTCGGAGTTTTCACTAAAGTCAATGACTATTCAAGTCTTCGGTTGAGAAAGTAGGTCATCTAAAATTATTTCTCCTTCGCTCGAAGTATCCCTCCAACTTTCTATCCTTTCAAAACTTCACTTGTCAAAGTTCTACTTACCTTTCTAGATTCTAATAAATTACACTTCCTTGAGGCCATCTCCACATCCCAACAAAATGAATCTTTATGAGAACATTTATCACTGTCCATCTGCAGGTGGTGTGCACTCTCCCTGGGGGGGAAGGGACAGATGCCATCTGTAATTCATCTTGGAATTCCCCCTGATGCCTTACAGGTAGTCGACTGCTCAGTGTTTGTGGTATTGAGCTGAAAATATTGCAGCACTTGACAGGATTTCAATGTCGTTATAAACTACTCATGTTTTAACCTTTGCAAACCAATCTGAAAAAGCAACTTTTGATAGAATAGGTAAAATTCAAATACGGAAAAAGAGAGATTTTCCACAAAGTCCAAAGCATTATAATGTTTATATTATCAGGTTCCACAGATAAAATAGGTTGCCGCATGAATAATTCACAATAGACATAGGAAGTAAATGGTTTGATGGAAATTTTCCGAGTTAGTAGTGAGAGGATTCCCTTTCTTCCCTTCAGGAGAAGGATGCTATCTGTGGTACAGACAAGGGTTAGCGTGTCTTCAGCCTTGAAGCTACATTAAAGGATCGGACCTCTCACCAGGGTGGTTGCTTTCCACTTACCCCACTTGCCTCCTCCCCACTCTTTCTCTCCTGCCTGTGCCCAGGAGTCCGACCCTTTCAGAGTGCCTCCCCCTTGTTCACAGGCTGGCTGCCTTCTAAGTGGTTTGATCAGCAGATGGCAGCCAGAAGGATAGGAAAGTAGGCTAGGGGTACTCTCTTCCTCTCTGTTTTTACATTGCATCCCAAGTGGCAGCTGGGTCCCTCTGCAGCAACAGTTCCCGCTGGACCTCTTTCTCATAACAAGTTTAGCTTGCCCAGGTCCTACAGGAGATAACAGTTTCTCACTCTCACTAGTCTCTGGGTGCCTTATCACCCCTGTTTCCTAAACCCTGCCTTCACTTCTGTGACAGCTCCTTTCATTAAGCTTTCTTTATTTAAAACATCTGGAGTACATTTTCTCTTTGTTGCCAAGTGTTAATAGCTACACCATCCAAAGTAAAGGCTTAAAAAAGATTAAAGCCTTTAGAGCAAAGGCTTAACAATCTTTACATGCTAAGTCTTCCTAAAGTACCCACTATGTCGCAAATCCTTCCTTAGGGGTTGGCAGCAGAGGTAGTACAAAGGAGAAGAAAACATGGTCTCTCTCTTAAGTTAGTCACAGTCTAGTGCTGGGCTCTCCAAAGAGATTTTTAGGTTCTTGGAAAAAGGTTTCTATGTGGAACATAAGAAATAAGTCTGAAGTATGGACTGATGATGATCTGTGCGAGAGAGAACAGTTGCGATGGGGAGGGAGATCCCCAGCACAGAGGTGCTGAGCACGGTGTCCTCTCGTTCCTTTACTTTTGGCACATGGTGCCCAGTGACAAGTTTTTTATACTGTAGCACATCATTAGCAAGGTTGATATTATTTACAAAACCTTTAAATGTAATGAAAGAAAAAACCTAAGATTAAAAACTAATCTTGAAGACATTAGGCATTTTTCTTTCGTAAAGCAGACAAGTACTCAAAGTTTGCTTTTTTTCTTCTTGTGAAGACAAGCGACTATCAGGTATATTCTGTAGGAGATTCAGGAAAAATTAAATATAATTAATCTGTCCCTTTGAGTTAAAAGTTGTTTTAAAATAATGAAAAGAAGCTGCTTTGCAAAAGAAACTCATGTGGCAGAGAGAGCATTTTGAAAAAAAAATAATTGAGTTCTTACTCATCATTAAGTAATTTTGTGGCTGAAATTAATGTAGCAATTTTTAATGATTAAAGATTTTCACAGCTGCACACTTAAATTTGGGAACAAAAGTTTCTAACTTATATGCTAATCTTTTAAATGATGAACCTCAGAAAGTGTTGGGCCCATTTGTTAAAAATACATATTATACCATTTTCCAATGAGTTTGGACATGACTTCAAGAAGATGAAAATTTGAGGGCTTCAGATCAAGATGGCAGTGTAGGTAAACACCGTACTTGCCTCCTCCCATGACCTCATCATGATTATAACTAAACTACAGCACAGCCATCATTGAGAACTTTCTGAAGTCTAGCTGAACAGAAGCCCTACAACTAAGGATATAAAGAAGAAGCCATGTCTAGACTGGTAGGGGGCGGAGATGTGTGGTAGCTTAAAATCAAGAGGGATGTCTTTGCAGCAGAGGTTAGGGGAGTAAGGGGGAGCAAGGGGGCCCAGCCCCACACCAGGCTCCCAGGTCAGGACTAGTGCCAAGAAGAGAGGTCCCCATAACTTCTGGCTGTGAAAGCCAGTGAGATTGTGGCTGAGTGAGATGAAGGGCTTCTGGACTTCCAGGCATTCCTCTTAAGGGGCCTGCACATGGACTCACCCACTGACAGACTCACTTGCTCTGAGCTCCAGCACTGGGACAGCAGCTTGGAAGGCACCATGGACGTATGAGGAGGAACTGAATTGTCTGTCTTCAGGATGAGACCTGGAGGGGCAGCTTTCCCCAAGACAGAAGGGCTAGCAGAGGCCATTGTTCCTTTGCTGAACCCTGCCACTGCAGGTACATGTGGGCACCTTACCTAAGTCTCTATCAAACACTGTTTGCCTGGCTAACACTGTTTGCCTCACCTTGGTGATTCTGAGACCCCATCCCACCCATTTTGCATTCCTGCCTAAGCCACTCCCAGTGGCTTTTCCATGCAAATGGTCTGTCTCGGCTCAAGCTGAGGACTTTCCTGAAACATCTCAAAGGTTCACAAACCCCAAATAAGCAGCATCTGGCCTCAGCATGCCCCATACCTCTTGTTAAGCAGCCCCAAGTCTGGCAGTAGCAGCAGCCAGCCTCAATTTGCAGCTTAGCCTCTCCCTGGCATGTCCTAGTCCAACACAAATGGCAGTCATCTGCAGCACATACCAAGTGATCCTGAGCAGGGCATAGGCAGTAACTGGACTTGCCCTGTATCAGGGCCTTTCCTAAGAGGCCCCATAACCAACACACCTGGTGGCTAACTTCAGATAACACCAGAGCCTCACCCAACCATCTCCACAAGCAACACACCCAAAGGGCAGACTCAGCAGACCCCAGAATTCCACTGAAGAAAATCCTCCATTGGGTAGACCCAGCACAACAGCTCTTCCACTGTAGTCATTGCCACTCCTCACAACCAATCATCATAAGGGCTAATCTCTCCTACTGATGTGCCAGTAGCAATCAAGACTCCACCACAATAGGAAGGCACACATAATTCACATAAGGAACACACCTGGAGTACCAGGTCAGGTAAACAAGAAGACTGTGCCCCTGGGCCCCACAGGACCATTTTAAAACATTAGGCCATTCTACCAAGACTGGAAGATGTAGCAGTTCTACATAATACATATAAACAAACAAAGGGAAGCAACAAAAATGAAGGGAAAAAGAAACATGTCCCAAATGAAAGAGTAGAATGAAAGTCCAGAAAAAGAACTAAACAAAATGGGGATAAGCAAACTACCAGATACAAAGTTCAAAACACTGGTTATTGGAATGCTCAGTGACCTCAGTGAGATCTTCAATAAAGAGCTAGGAAACATAAAAATGGAGCTAGAAAACAAAAAAGAACAAGTCAAAATGAAGAGTACAATAACTAAAATGAATACAGTACAATAAATAAACAATTGTAGGTGAAGCAGAGGATTGAATCAGTGATTTAGAAGATAAGGTAGTATAAAACACCCAATCAGAAGAGCAAAAGGGAAAAAGAATCCAAAAACATGAGAATATTTTAAGGAGTCTCTGGGACAATGTCAAGCATACCGACATCCACATCACAGGGAAACTTAGGAGAAGAGAGGGAGAACAAGGAGTTAAAAGCCTATTTGAAGAAATAATGACAGAGAAATTCTTTAACCTGATGAAAGAAATAGACACACGAGCCCAGGAAGTGCAGCCAGTCCCAAACAAGATGAACCCAAAGAGGCTCTCACCAAGACACATCATAATTCAAATGACAAAGGTTAAAGACAAAGAGAGAATCCTAAAAGCAGCAAGAGTAAAGCAGTTAGTTATCTACAAG
Organism: Carollia perspicillata; assembly: GCA_004027735.1. NCBI lineage: Eukaryota > Metazoa > Chordata > Mammalia > Chiroptera > Phyllostomidae > Carollia > Carollia perspicillata. The sequence continues at coordinate 6,290 of PVKM010047112.1, forward strand.
GGAGCTCCTGTAAGACTGTTAGGTGATTTCTCAACAGAAGCATTTCAGGCCAGAAGGAATTTGCATGAACTATTCAAAGTGATAGAAAACGAGGACCTACAACCAAGACGGCTCTACTCAGGAAGGCTGTCATTTACAGTTGGGGAGATACAGAACTCCCCAAATACAAAAGAGCTAAAGGAGTTCATCACCACCAAACCAGTATTACAAGAAATGTTAAAAGAACTTCTTTAAGAAAAAGAAGAAAAAGATAAAAAATCTGAATAATAAAATGCCAATAACTACATATTTAGCAATAGTTACTTTAAATATAAATGGATTAAATGCTCTAATCAAAAGACATAGGATGAATGAATTGGATAAGAAAACAAGACCTTTACATATGCTGTCAACAAGAGACTCATTTCAAATTGAAAGACACACAGACTGTAAGTAAAGGGATGGAAAAGATATTTAATGAATAATAGAAATTTAAAAAAACTGAGATAGCAATACTTATACTAGACAAAATAGACTTTAAAATATAGGCTATAACAAGGGATAAAGAAAGACCCAGAAATTCCATTTCTGGGAATTTGTCTGAAGAAACCTAAAACAGTAATTGAAAAAGACACATGTATCCATATGCTCACTGCAGCATTATTTACAATAGCCAAATATGGAAGCAACATAAACAAATGGATAAAGAGACCATGGAATATTACTCAGCCATAAAAATGAAATATTATCATCTGCAATAACAGTGATGGACCTACAGGTATTATGCTAAGTGAAATAATTAAGACAGAGAAAGACAAATACCACATGATTTCACTTACATGTGGAAGCTAAAAAAACAGAATAGATCTACAAACAAAACAGAAACAAACTTATAGACACAGAAAACATTTTGACGTTTCTCAAATAGGAGAGGAGTTTAGGGCATGGATGAAAAAAGGGGAAGGGATTAAGAAGTACAGATTGATAGTTATAAAATAATCATGGGGATGTAAAGTACAGCATAGGGAATATAGTCAATAATATTATAATAACTATGTACTAGATGGGTACTAGATTTATTGGGGTGATGACATCATAAGTTTTACAAATGTCTAATCACTGTGTTCTATACCTCAAACTAATATAATATTGTATGTCAAATGTAATTGAAAAATAAGAAAATATTAAATTGAAAAGAAAGGTGAAAATTTACTAGGAAAATCTCAGAAAAGGTATTTTCAGGTTGATGTATAAAATTGAAAATTGAGTATGATGATTCAATAAGTATAGCCAATCACACATATGTTCTGTTTGACTTAATAAACTTTGAGGTATTTTTTTCCAGCTGTGGTAGATATTAAAGTCAGATACTGAAATTAACTGAACCTAGAACCTGAGCATCCGCTTGCTTCATCACTAGATATTTTACTAAGAGTTCCAGTAATAAAACATATATAATCTCCCTGCTCTCACTAAACAATATTAAATATTTTATTGTTTAACTTGATTATGCAATTATTTATTTTAATCATTACTAATTTAAGTGACTAATGGTTAAAGAATCGTGCCTCTATTAAATAAATAAAACTATTTGAAATATTTATGATACATTTTATTATTTAAATATTTCTTCATTCTGTGTATGTTGTATGTAGGCCATTCCATGTAATTGGAGCTGGAAGACCTCTGGAGTTCTTTTAGTCCAGCCCTGTCATTTCAGCAATGAAGGAATGGAGGCAGATGTGGTTAGAATGCATCGCTAGAACCGGAACCCAGGTTGCCCCGTTCCCAGGACAGAGTCCTTTTCTCCACACCACACTCCCTCTAGGCAGTAGTATTGTAGGAACAGTAAAATACAGACTCCACTTTCTGTGTCTTCTAATTGGCAGTCTATTTCTGGTGTAAAGCAGTGAGTCCATTGATGAGGAAAAATAAGAATTTTCCAAACCTCCGGAAAGCATGGCTTTGCGATGACAGCTCATTCCACCCTGTTGTCTTTGGAAGTACAATAAAGTCAAGGCAGAGACCTTGAACTAGATCTGGAACTCGGGATTTGTGTCACAGTCTACATATTCCCAACTCAATGCCAGTTATTCATTCCTTCCATTTAGACAACAAACAGTAAAACCACAGACAGAGAGCAGCGTGAAAAAAATCCTGACCGAGAAGAGAGAGGGCTATGACTATCACGCAGAAGCATTCACTTCCTGAAGAGAGACCCAGCTGTACTCTGTGTTCTTTGGGGGATGGTAACTTGGGTGTGAAAAGGATACCGGGGCATTGCTGTTTTCTTTCTTCACTGAGAAGGCAAAAGTTCATTAAATGGGAAAAACAGCCACAACTCCTAAGATAGTATTTCCAACAGATAGAGTGCCTGTGCTGGGGAGGGAGAACCAGAGTCGATGTGTGTTTTAGGAACCGGTTGCAGTCTGATTCTAATGCTTCTTCTCTAACCTAGTCTCTAGCTTACTGAGTCCTTGGTGTGTGAGATCCTTGAAGGCCGCGCTATAGGATGGAGACAAATTCTAGACCTTCCTCTGCCACATGCTAGTTGGGCATATGATTGAAGGGGACTGAGCTGGCATCTTTTTAAAAAATATTTTTTTATTTATTTTTAGAGAGGGGAAGGGAGGGAGAAAGAAAGGGAGAGAAACATCAACGTGCGGTTGCCTCGTGTGGTTGCCTCTCAGTGCCCCCTACTGGGTACCTGGCCCACAACCCAGGCATGTTCCCTGACTGGGAATCGAACCAGTCACCCTTGGTTTGCAGGCCAATGTTGAATCCACTGAACCACACCAGCCAGGGCTGAGCTGGCCTCTTTGTCTGCTGCAGTGTGATAGCAAGACCTTCCTTTTAGGAGTTTAGAACACTGCATAATGCTAGACATATAGTAAGTAATCAATAATAATTATAGTATGAAATATTTCACATATAGAGAGGGTATAGAGAGGAATACAGTGAACATTAGTACATTCGCTTTTCAGCATAACAAATAAAATGTTAAATCTTGACTGCATTCCTTTCTCTGCCTTTTCCCACATGGGTAACCACAATCTTGAACTGGTGCTTACATTCCCATGGGTATCTTTATATTTTTACTAAAAATGATGGATAGAATATTGCTTGAATGTTTTAAAACATAATGTTATGCATTATTCTATAAGTTCACTATTTTGCTTCAGAATTATGTTAATGAGGTTCATCCTTGTTGATTTGTGTAAGTCTGTTTTGTATCATTTTCATAAGCTTCCTACTCATTATCTTCTTAATGAGGAACATTCAGGTTGTTTTAAGGTTTTTTCCCCTAGCACAATTAATGCTACAATTATAGAAGTTTCTGTGTGACTCTATTTTTCTCATTTCTAAAATAAAGTCAGTGCACCTTCCCTGCCTATATCACAGGATCCCTTAAAACAACATTTTGAGGGCATTTTTTTCCAGTTGACAAATGCCTTGAAGTTGATTATAGCCTCCCACAGATGGAGGCAGGACCCATACTGGGGTTTCCTGGGGATCACACTAAAGCTCATTACAGTACCTTATCCTATGAAAGGTCTTTATAAATAGCAAAAATTTTCACCAGTCTGAAATGCAGCATTATCTTTGCCAAAAAGTACCTTTTGCAGTAGCTCAAAGCCCACTTATTCTTTCTGCTTATCTGTCAAATAGGATTTCAGATTCCACAGCTGAAATTTCCCAAACCAAAGTCTTGCAAAACAAATTCAATTTTCACTTTTCCATCCTGAGGCAAAAATGGTTCCTTGCAATAACCTTCGCATTTGCTGCCTGGTCAATGTGGCCTTTTAGTGAGTTTCTCTATAATCAAGATTTCCATGGATTTTTTTTAGTTGAGTTTTTCCAACTATAAAATTAGTACAAGATTGTTATATAAGGACTTGGAAATTGTAAGTGTGGGAAGAAGAAAAACTCACCCAGAAACAAGCACTGTTATCATTTTGGCACATTTCTTTCTCATTTTTTCAACATGTTTTTATAGCTGGGCTTGTGCTGTTGATGTAGTTTTGTACCCTGTATTTTCCACTTAACATTATAATGTCAGCTTTCCCTCCATGGACTTCTAGTGGCCAAAATTTACCCAGAAAGGAAGTCTGTGTCTCCAAAGAAGCTCATTCTCAGAAAGGAAAAAATTCTGTTCTTCACAAGGTTATGGGAAAAACGCCTCTTTGTTGGTTTAGGCTGTTTCTAAATAACTCTTTATTAAATGTGCAAGTGAACTTCTGCCTTCTGTCCTAGTTCGATTTCCTAGATTTCCATAAAGATAGTGGCTGGAGTAAATAAAGTATGTAGAATGTATGTGTTTATACATACATTTATATGTTACATGGATATGTAAATATGTGGATAAATATGTGTATGTTGTGTGACTTCATACTTGCATTTACACACACACACACATGCTCACACACAGAGACACACACCCTGTTGGAGAAGGTATTGCAACAAGTAAAACAAAAAATACATTATGTTATTTTACATTTTGTCGAGTCTGTTATGATCTTAATCTCAGGATTCTCTCTTGAAAGGGGTGAAATAATTACTAACAACAGCTTGTAGTCCATATTGGAAGAACTAATTATCCATTCCAGGTGTTCTTTATTAGTATAACAATACAGCCTGTAACAATGGACTGTTTCATTTATGAAGCTAATTAGAACTAAACCGATTTGAGTTTACAGTGCAACTAATTACACGTAATGAAGAAACACTAGGTTGGGAGTATCCATAGAATAACTAGCTTTGAAACAAGAATCTAGTTTCCTTAGATTCAAGGAACATGTTTGTAATGTAATTAGAAATCAAGCCAAAAATATGACAAGGAAGTTTTCTTTGAATAATCCATCATCAACTTAAAAAAATTACCTTATGGAATAGAGCCTAATATTTTAACTCATAACATATGTAAAGGGATAAATTTCCCCAGGTAAGGTGCAACACACAGAGAGACAATTAGCTGTGAAATTATGGAATAGATTATTTTTCAAGGTGTCGAAGTGCTTTTGAAAGTAATAGTGAATAATACTGATATATATGTATACCCCAATTTACCTGAATTCATTGCAGCATTTTTCTCTGACACCACAATGTGTAACAACTTCACCTCTGTCACCAAAGAGGTGAAAATGTTTTTAAAAAATACATTTTATTGATTATGCTATCACAGTTGTCTCAATTTTCCCCCTTTGCCCCCCTCCACCCAGTACCCCTATTCTCTCCAGCAATCTCCCCCTTAGTTCATGTCC
>PVKM010047113.1:0-11532 GCA_004027735.1 Carollia perspicillata
GCCAATGTGGGACCACCCAGTCTGCCAGCTGCCTTCACACCTTGCTGGGTCTGCCCGCTGCCACCCTGCACCCGGGGTCTGACAGCTGCCACCTGTGAGCCCAGGGTCCTCCTGCTGCCCTCTTACACGCCCAGGGTCCGTCAACTGCTGCCTTGCCCACCCGGCCCACAAGCCACCACTTTTTTTTTGCCTCAACCCTCCTCTGATTGGCCACCCGACTCTGCCCCTCCTACCGGTCTGGATGAATGTATCTATTTTAACTCCTTGCTTTTCGGACTTCCATACAGTTTAATTTTCTGTCAGTTCTGGTTGTTTTTTTCATTTCTAAATTTTTGTTGTCCTTATTTGGTTGTGCAAGGAGGCACAGTCTACCTATACCTCCATCTTGGCTGGAAGTTCCAAATTTCAGTATTTTTTAAAATTAGTTAACTGCCAATTTATTGTCAAGATTTGATATGTCTCGTGACATTTTAACAGAAAATATACTAGTTAAATATGTTGATTACTGTTTAAATTAGGTTGTATACTAAGTAATGTTAAGTTTATCTTTTCAGGATTCTGTTGGTTTGTGCTACCCTTCGACAGAGAGTCACGAACAGACGTTTTCTTACTTTATCGTGGATCCCATCAAGCGTCATCTTCACGTTTTATACCACTGTTATGGTGTGGGAGAAATGTCTTAACAGTATTCTTTCAGATTATCTGTATTTACTATTTTTTATGTACCAATTTTTTACTTTACACTGATTTATAGATAAACTATTACTTTGCAAGTTGATTCAAGTAAAACGTAAAGAACCCACTTAGAGCAAAAGCAAACTAATGCTAAGATGCCTTTCTTTAAATTTGCCTGGAAAGCTAACATAGGAACCAGATTTTATTCCTCAAATAAGCTATACCAATACATTTGGATAATTTTTACAGAAAGTTATAAAGAACTAAAACCCTATTTTATATTTTTTGCATTAAGATTCAAGTGAGTCTTTAATTTTCCATGTATTTTATTTTAGAAACTAATTAATTCTGGATTGAAATTGTGGCAGAAAACTAAACACCTCTACCACTGATTATTAATACGAATTGTTAGCATTTTTAATTTTAATTTTATTTGATTACATTTCTACATTGCTTCAAGATTTATATCTCGAGGGCTGTGAAAAAGCACAACAGTTCCTTTGCTTCATTTGTCCCACTTACAATCCTCAGTTAAAAAATAATGTTTTGGCCTTGACTGGTATGGCTCAGTGGGTTGGGCATTATCTTACAAACCAAAAGGTCACCAGTTTAATTCCCAGTCAAGACATATGCCTGGCTTGCAGGCTCGGTCCCCAGTTGGAGGCACACGAGAGGCAGTTGGTCGATGTTTCTGTCCCTCTCTTTTTCCCTCCCTTGCCCTCTCTCTAAAAATAAATAAAATAAAACATTTAAAAAATAATAATGTTCTGAAAGTGATTGTAAACTCTTTTAGCAAACCATAAATTAAAACTGCAGCAGCTCCACTGCTAATACAAGATCTACATGTGAACAGAAAGCGTGCCCTGATGGTATTATTAAGGTGGCAAAAGAGTTAAGAACATAGTCTTAGTACTGGTTCTTCATTACATTCATAGAATAAATATATAACTTAGGTTTTTTAAGGAAAAAGTAATTGACACGTATATCCCAAAGGTGATGGAGAGCTTGCAAGAAATGTTAAGACTTTAAGGAGGGGCAAGTTTGGAATATTTATTTCTGTGTTATAAAGGTAGAGAGAAGGACAGTAATCTTGGATTTGAATTTGTGGATATATCTGGAAGGCAGCTGGTGAATTGTGGAGGCCAGGAAAGAGAGTTTAATCTACTTTTAATACCTAGCATGTTAAACAGTTATTGAATGAATATTTTCCAGATATGTTCATAGTATCCATAGATTTTTAAAAATCTTATACAAAACATAAAATTGAGAACTAAAATGTCTACTTGCTACCAGTGTTGCTGCCTGCTGCACAGATCTCCTACAGTCTGGGGACCCTCTCTTAGTCAGTCAGTTCTTTTTGAGTATCAACTTCATGGAAGACACTGTGCTGTTTACTTTGGGGAAATACACACTCCCTATAAACTTAGTAGAGAAGGTCATCTGTAAGAGTGTGTCCATAAACGGTGCTTGTTACATGAATTCAGAGATGGAAGAGGTCACTATGAACTAGCCCTAAGAAGGGGTTACTTAGTTTGACTTCTACAGAAGAATGGGTGTGGTTTCAACAACTGAAAAGGAGAGAGGCCATCTGAGTGGAGAAGCATGATGTAGCAGAGTGCCCAGAGCCTCACTCTGGGATTAAGTTCAGAGGCAGAAGATGGGAAACTGATTGTGAGGGGTTGCCAATGTTTTTCCTCTGCTGTAAAGGTAGAGGTAGAATACACCTTTGGAGGAAGATGGAACTATTGTTTTGGGAAAATCATTTTAATGACCTATCTGTGATTATACAAAATATCTCTACTAAGAGGCAGTAATAAAGACTTCGAGCTAGGCAGTCAGATTGCCTGCATTCTTAACTCTACCATTACTTGCTGTGTGACTTTGAGCTAGTTAAAAACCTTTCTGTGCCTTAGTTGCCTCATCTGGAAAATGGGGAAATTAATAGGACTCTTCGATAGGTCATTGTGAAAATTATTGTGTTGGCCAAAAGCCCTATGGTTTTTACTGTAATATAAAAGACACATTTTTATTTTCACCAATAACTTTATTGACTTGGACATTTTGAGTATGTTGGCTCTCTCCAGCGTGATATAACATTGATTATTCTCAATTAATGTCTCAGTTTGATCGCTATCAACTTCAACTGTGTTCTACCCACCATGGAGCATCGTCCAGTGAGAAATCTCCAGCATGAAACCTAACAAACCACTTCTGACACGTTCGATTAGTCATAGCACTTTCTCCATACACTGCCCAAATCTTTTTCTGAATTTCAGTTTACCTTTCTTGAAAAAATAAAGCCTAATATGCCAAAAGCATTGCTGATTTTCTTCCATCTTTAATATTAAAAAGGCTACACAAAAATTCACTATTTTGATTAGTTTTTTTTTAATGCATGCTGATATAACAGCTGTTACAATACAATCTACCAAGATTGTTTCGAATGAAGTTAAAGACAACTAAGTACTATTAGAGCCATTTTGTGGAAAAAAAATCAAATGAACTTTTTGGCCAGCTCAATATATATATTGGGCTTAGAATGGTGCCAAGCACATAGTTTAAGTATTTGTGAATTTTGGTTTTCTTCATTTTTTATTGAGGAAATATGAATAAAATCATGAGCTAAACAAAATAATGTAAAAAAAAAGCTGACTTCCTGAAGGTAGGAATTGCTTTTATAAAGATTATTTTATTATGAATTTGATTAGGTAGAATATAAGAATGGGAGCACTTTTTTCCCCTCTCTCTGAGCCCCAGAGAATGTAGAGGACCTAAGCCTGGACTCCGTGTATTTCTTTGGCAGCATGTTGCACACTTAGAATTGTTTGCTCAACTCTTTGTAATTGTTTAATAGCTTTCATAAAAACAGGAACTGTGTCTATTTGCTTTACCCTCATGTCTTCATATTGCCTGACACATAACTGACACCCAGTATGCGTCCCCTGACTGACTGAATCCATTTGATGGAGAGAAGCTGGCCCCTGAGGGGTTGCTGTGGGTGTGGGGAGTGAGGGAGCAGGGAAGGACTGGTGACTAAGGTCACAGGGCAGCAGTAGTACAGTAGTTCCACTAGTTATCCCTAAGCCTTGTGTAAAATTCTGCGCACTAGTATAATCTGGATGTAGCTGTTCTGTGTGGAATTAGATGTGCAGTCTGGGACCACGCCTGGGACAGAATTATCCCCGGAGAACAGCAGCAGCCTGTGGAAGCCAGCTTTGAAAGAGCAATCTGATCAGCTGAGCGGGGAGGCTTATTCTGAAGTGAGAAGCTGACCATGGTGAAAAGTGGTAACAGTGGTTTTCTGGGACTTGAGAGTATTTTTCAGAAATTCTGAAAATGACTTAAGAAGAGAGAGCTTGCAGAATTGTAATTTGGATCTTCAAAAAAGGGATTTGGGGGAGAGAGAAGATGGCAGCCAAGTAGGTGGGAACTGAGTGGGAGCCCACTTGCTCATGCACCCAACTTGGACACTTAGCTGATCTTCTGAAAAACAAAGTGAATAGCCAAAAGAATCTTAGCTGATATGAACATTGGAAGCCAAAGTGTGCAGAGGATGCTTCGAAAGGGCAGTAAGGAGGTTTTATAGGCAGAGGGGGAAAGTCCCCGAGCGTGGTGCCAGAAACCATGGCCGCCCTGGGGTCAACATTGGAGGAGAGCCAGGCCAGTGATAGACTAGCAGCTCCCTCCACTCCCAGGGTGGAGAAATGGCCGACATGCTCCAAGAGAGAATTGAATGCGTCAAGTCTGGTGAAAAAGACAGGGCACACACACACACAGTGGATGGTGCACCCTAGCTGGAGCGGCCATCACTGGTTAGAACAGTGCCAGAAAGCGGGAGAGGGATGCTGGCGGCACCTGGAGCTGGAAGAAAAAGTGGGCCACAACTGGCCATGACTGAGATAGACTCTGGACTTGCCAGAGATGAAGTGTGTGGAAAACCGGGTGGTGGTTCCAAGCGGCAGTTACACCCGCAGAGACATTTTTCAAAAAGGGGAACTGAGGCTCGCTGGGCAGGGACCTTGAGCATGCAGCTGCCTAGCCAACAATTAGGGAGGATTGTGGGCGCAATTTGCCCCCACTCAGTGCACCTCACGGATTGACCAAAGGGGTACAAAGTGAGGTAGTTTGTCAGTAGGTAGCCTAGAGCAACTGTGCAGAGTGGAGAGCACCAGCTGCAGGGTGCTGGGAGGGCGGTGAGCTGGAAACTGAGCGCCTGTGATTATTGTAGCCCAGACTGAGCCTCCTTCCTTGAGGGAACCACAGGAAAGGGAAAACTGAGCCCAAGCCCCCACCGCCTGCAGGAGCAGGAGCCAGAGCCAGTGCTGGGAAGTTCTGCAAAACCAGCTGGGCAGGCTTAACAAGCAGCCGGGGACTTGTCTTTCCCCTGCCCCACTCAGGAGTAAGACAGTAAGACCTAGAGCTAAGGGAAAAACAGAGACATCCAGACAGCAAACACCAACAGCTGAAACAAATTTCATCTTGTTCTTCATCAGAACTTGCGGGGTTTTAAAAAAATTTTTCTTTCTTTTCATTTTTTAAATTTTTTTTGTTCATTTTGGTTTTTTTTTGGTTTGTTTTTCATTTGTTTGTTTGTCGTGGGTTTCTTTTGCTCCCTTTCATATTGCATTTTAATTCATCTTCTTTTGCTTCACTCATATTCCAAATAACTCACTACTCTTGGTTTTTTACTTTTTATTCAGATTATATATATTTTATCATATTATCATTATTCCAAAGCCCAGCAGCACCCTTCCCTGGTCTTTGCCATCTTCCAACCTTTCTTAATGTTGTTTCTAGAAAACTATTTTCTGTCACAGTACACCATGTTCCTATCCCTGACTCTCACTGTTTCTCCTCCATCTAACCATCATAAATGCTCTTCTTTTCTTAAGTCAGTTCACATTCTTTCTCCCCTCTTACAAGAGTCTTATTCCCTTTCCACCTTTTATAAACAGTGGCAAGTTGGGCAAAATATCACAGTTATTGCTGTACTTCTCCAACAGAACTCCTATGTGTTCACTATTGTACATGAAATACTCTCCCCCGGTCTACTCCATTTTGCCTTCACCCTGCCCCTAATCAGTTGAGTCAGGAATTTTATTTCATTTTTTTGTCCCCTCTCTCAACCTAGGCTTTACTCTTTACTCTTATTAGTGTGTTTCCCCCATCTTCTCAAATCATTTTTCTCTACTATAGACATCTCATATTCACTTTTCAATTTTGTCAATATTCTTATTCCCATTCCACCTTTATTCTTTTAAATGTTTAAAAAGATTTTATTTATTTATTTTTAGAGAGAGGGAAAAGGAGGGAGAAAGGGACAGAAACATCAATGTACAGGTGCCTCTCACATGCCCTCTGCTGGGGGCCTGGCCCACAACCCATGCATGTGCCCCAACTGGGAGTCAAAGCAGCAAACATGTGGTTCACAGGTCAACACTCAGTCCACTGAGCCACATCAGCCAGGGCCCATTCCACCTTTGCTAAACTACATTCAGCTGTCATTGCTATCCACTCCGCTGTGGTTTTTCTCAAGGTCTCAATACCTTGTCAATTTTACTTCAGATTTCATAGTATACTCTTCCCTTTTTTACCCTATTGTTTTCATCACGCTTCCTTATTTTACTTATGTTTTAAATTTTGTTCTTTCCTTTTCTTCACCTTGATTCTATCCCTACTCGAATCAATTCTCCTCCCTCTTCCCATTCAATAATATTTTCCCCTCTTTTAGTCACCTCATATTCTCTGTGTCATATCTTATATATTCATAATCTCTTTTCATCTTTATTAATCTTTGCTTAATTGTGGTTGAGATTGCTGACGTGGTAGGGGGTTCTTTTTGCTGGCATGGGTTTGGTGTCTGGTAATATTGCTTTGTTAACTAACACCTGTACAACAGCATACAAGACAAGTGAGTTGTGACTACCAGTAACCTACTGGAGGGGAGAACGCACCAACAAAGAAGCCACCAACAAGTAAAACCCAAGTACAACAAGACAGCCCACACAAATGGAAGAAAGGGCAATCCTGGAGCAGCCAGCCAAGGAGATCAAAGAGACTGCACCACAGAGTCCCTCAGAACTCCTACCACAGAAGTCCACCCCATGAAGACAGGCAGGCAAAGCAGAGCACCCTGAGATGCAGAAACAAACAAAAAGTGTCACCTAAAATGGGGAGGCAAAGAAAGAACCCCCAATCAAAAGGAATGGAAGATTCCCCAGTAAAAGAGCTAAATGAAATTGAGGCAAGCAATCTATCAGACATAGAATTCAAAAAAGAGAAGGAAATAGTTATAAGGATGCTCAAGGAACTCAGTGACAACTACAAGGTACTGAGCAGGAACTACAACAACATGAAAAAGGAAATAGAAACTACAAACAAGAACCAGGAAGACAAGAAGAATACAATATCTTAATTTTAAAAAACACTAGAAGGAATTACAAGCAAGCTGGATGAAGCAGAAAAATGAATCAGTGAGCTGGAAGACAAGATAGAAAGAAATACCCAGGTAAAGCAACAACATGAAAAAAGACGCAAAAAGTATGAGGATAGCGTAAGGGAACTTCAGGACAACATGAAACATAACAACATTTGAACCATAGAAATACCAGGAGGAGGAGAAAAGGAGCAAGGGATAGAAAACCCATTTGAAAAAAATAATGACAGAAACCTTCCCTCACTTGCACAGCGCAAAAGCCATGCAAGTTCAGGAAGCACAGAAGGTCCCAATCAAGAGGAACCCAAAGAGACCTACTCCAAGACACATCATAAGTAAAATGCCAAATTTTAAAAACAAAGAATCTTAAGAGCAGCAAGGGAGAAACAAGGGAGAAACATACAAGGGAGCTCCAGTAAGGCCAGCAGCTGATTACTCAACAGAAATACTACAGGCCAGAAGGCAATAGCAAGAAATATTCCAAGTAATGAAAAGCAAAGGCCTTCAACCAAGACTATGCTACCCAACAAGTCTGTCATTTAAAACAGGTGAAATAAGGAGTTTCCCAGACAAAAGAAGGTAACAAGAATACATCTCCACCAAACCAGCATTGCAAGACATGCTAAAGGGACTGCCTTAAGAAGAAGTAGGTATAGAGTGAGAGAGAGGAACACAGGTATAAAAGGAAAAAATGACAATGAATAAGTACCTATCAGTAGTAACATTAAATGTAAATGGATTAAATGCTCCAATCAAAAAACTTACAGTAGCTGAATGGATAAGAAAACATGACCCACACCTATGCTGTTGACAAGAGACCCACCTCAGAACAAAAGACCTACACAGACTGAAAGTGAAGGGTTGGAAGAAAATATTCCAAGCATATATATAGGGGGTAAAAAAGCCAAGGTAGCAATACTTATATCAGACATAATTGATTTCAAAACAAAGGCCATAAAAAGAGACAAAGAAGGTCATTTCATAATTCTAAAGGGAAAAATCCATCAGGGAGCTATGAACATTGTAAACATATGTGCACCAAGTATATAAGAAAAAGTTTGGAGGACTTCAAGAAAGATGTAGACAGCAACACACTATAGTAGGGGATTTCAGTACCCCACTATCAGCAATGAACGGGTCTTCCAAAGAATCAACAAGGACACTGTGGCAATGAATGACATGCTAGATCAAACAGGTTTAACAGATATATACAGAACCTTTCACCCCAAAGAAGAATGTATATTTGAAAATATACATTCTTTTGAAATGCAATGGAATATTTTCAAAGATAGACCACATGACAGTACACAAAACCAGACTCAACAAATTCCAAGAAAATTGAAATCATCTGAAGCATTTTCTTGGATCACAATGGCGTGAAACTAGAAACCAACCTCAATGAAAAAATGAAAAGCATTAAAATACATGGAGACTGAATAATATGTTATTAAACTATGAATGAGTAAATGATGAGATCAAGGAAGAAATCAAAAAGTTTCTGGACACAAATGAACATGAACACACAACAACCCAAAACCTATGGGACACAGTTAAGGCAGTCTAATAGGGAAGGAAGTTCATAGCAATACAGGCCTACCTTAAAAAGGTAGAGAAATTTCAAATAAATGACCTAACCCTACATCTACAAAAACTAGAGGAACAAAAACAAACAAAGCCCAGAGCAAGTAGAAGGAAGAAAATGACCAAGATCAGAGCAGAATTAAATGACATAGAGACTAAAAGAACAATCCAAAGGATCGATAGATCCAGGAGCTCCTCCTTTGAAAAGATAGACAAAATCAACAAACTTTCCAGACTCATAAAGAAAATGAGAGAGGTCATCAAGGAACATGGACAAAGACAACCAGGGGAGGGGAGGATTGAATGTGGGAGGCAAGGGTGTGTAGGGTGGGGGAGAGTAATGGGGGGAAATCGGGACAACTATAATTGAACAATAAAAAAATTTTAAAAATGGAAAAAAGAGATGATGCATATAAATAAAATCAGAAACGAAAGAAGTGAAATTACAACTGAATCCACAGAAATACAAAGATCATAAGAAATTACTATGAACAGCTATATGCCAATAAATTTGAAGTAGACACATTTCTAGAAACATAATCCTCCAAAACTGAGCCAGGAAGAAGCAGAAAGCCTGAATAGACCGATGTCAGCTAGTGAAATTGAAAGAGTAATAAAAAACCTACTGGCACACAAAAGACCTCGGGCTAGACAGACTGACAGAAGAATTTTACCAAACATTTAAAGAAGTGCTAACCCCAATTCTTCTCAAACTATTCCAAAAAATGAAAGAAGAGGGAAGACTCCCAAACTCTTTTTATGAGGTCAGTATCATCCTAGTTCCAAAACCACATAAAGACACAACAAAGAAAGAAAACTGTAGACCAGTATCGGTGATGAACATAGATGCTAAAATCCTCAAGAGAATTTTGGCAAACCAAATCCAGCAATACGTTAAAATGATCACACACCATGACCAAGTGGGATTCATCACAGGGATGCCAGGATGGTACAATATTCACAAATCAACAAACATAATACATCACATAAACAATATGAAAGACAAAAACCACATGATCATACCAATAGATGCTGAAAAAGCATTTGATAAAGTACAGCACCCATTTATAATAAAAACACTTAGCAAAGTGGAAATAGAGGCAGCATACCTCAACATAATAAAGGCCATATATGAGAGACCTACAGCCAACATCATACTCAATGGGCAAAAACTACAAGCTTTCCCTCTAAGATCAGGCACAAAGCAAGGGTATCCAATTTCACCATTTCTAATCAACATAGTATTGGAAGTTCTAGCCACGGCAATCATACAAGACGAAGAAAGAAAAGGCATCAAAATAGGAAAGGAGGAAGTAAAACTGTCACTGTTTGCAGATGACATGATAGTGTACATGGAAAATCCTGTAGACTCCACTGAAAAACTATTTGACCTAATAAGTGAACTTGGCAAAGCAGCGGGATACAAAGGCAATATTCATAAATTGGAGGCATTTTTCTATACCAACAATGAAATATCAGAAACAAAAATTAGGAAAAAATATCCCACTTACTATAGCAACAAGAAAAATAAAATACTTGGTAATAAAGTTAACCAAGGAGGTAAAAGACCTATACTCAGAAAACTACACAACACTGAAAAAAGAAATTAAGGAATACACAAGTAAATGGAAACATATACAGTATTCATGGATGGGAAGAATTAACATCATTAAAATGTCCATACTACCCAAAGAAATCTATAGATTCAATGGAATCCCTATCAAAATACCAATGACATATTTCACAGATACAGGACACATATTTCAAAAATTTATATGGAATCATAAATGACCCCAAATAGCCTCAGCAATTTTGAGAAAGAAGAACAAAATAGGAGGGATCACAGTATCTGATATCAAACTATATTACAAGGCCATTGTAATCAAAACAGTCTGGTGCTGTCATAAGAACAGACACATAGACCAAAGGAACAGAATAGAGAGCCCAGAAACAAACTCATGTCACTAAACTCCACATCAGAAAGGCAAACAACTCAATTAAAAAATGGGCACAAGACCTCAACAAATACTTCTCCAAGAAGGACCTACGGAATGCCCATCGGCACCTGAAAAAATGCTCAATATCACTAGCCCTTAAAGAGATGCAAATTAAAACCACAATGAGATACTACTTCACACGGGTCAGAATGGCCATCATTAATAAATCAAACAACAAGTGTTGGAGAGGTTGTAGAGAAAAGGGAATAGTAGTGCACTGTTGCTGGGAATGCATACTAGTGCAGCCACTGCAGAAAACAGTATGGAATTTCCTCAAAAAACTAAAATAGAACTGCCTTTCAATCCAGTGATTCCACTGCTGGGTCTATACCCTGAGAATCCTGAATCACCAATTCAAAAGAACCTATGCACCCCAATGTTCATAGCAGCATTATTTACAATAGCCAAGTGCTAGAAACAGCCTGAGGAACCATGAGTAAATGAGTGCATCTAAAAACAGTGGTGCATTTACACAATGGAATACTACACAACAGAAAGAAAGAAGGAATTCCTACCCTTTTCAACAGCAGGGATGGAACTGGAGAGCATTATGCTAAGAGAATAAACCAGGCCGTGAAAGATAAATACCATATGATCTCACCAGTGAGTGGAACCTAATCAACAAAGGAAACAAAAAAGCAAAATAGAACCGGAGACTTGTAAATAAAGAACAAACTGGCAGTGACCAGAGGAGAGGGGGAGGGGGGAAATGGGGGAAAGAAGGGGAAGGAGGAAGCAAAGGAACACGAATAGAGAACTAATGGACACGGACAAGGGGGGAATGGACAGTGTGAGTAGTGGGGACGGGGTAGGAGAGAACAATGGAAAAAAAGGTGGGACAGT